>JANIJG010019657.1:0-17881 GCA_024611175.1 Megaceryle torquata
CTCCTCTCCTCTCCTCTCCTCTCCTCTCCTCTCCTCTCCTCTCCTCTCCTCTCCTCTCCTCTCCTCTCCTCTCCTGACTGAACAGTCACAGTTGTCTCAGCCTTTCCTTCTATGAGATATGTTCCTGTCCCTTCATCATCTTCATAGCCCTTTGCTGGACTTTTTCCAGTATGTCCATGTATCTCTTGTATGGAGGAGCACAGATCTGGACACAGTAAAACAAATCAAAACCAAGAACAGTGTTAAGAGATAAGTTACAGTTTGGAGTCAAGTATACAGGATATAGAAAACAGTGAAAGTCCAGTTTTCCTTAGGCAAAGTAAATTCAGCTACCTTGAATGTGTGCATTATTGTAAGGTCTTCAATTAAATATTTGCCTAATTTCACAAGGGAAAAAAATGCAATAAAAAAATCCTAAAGAATTACTAAAACTAATTTAAGTTTCCATCAGCTTGATAACATTGTATACTATTACATGTAGAAACTGAAGTACAAATCAATGTAAACAATTTTTGTGGTGTTTTATGATAGGAAGACAATTCAAGTGTGCAAGTGATGAACTTCTGTTAGTTCTGCGTAGGTTTTTCAGATATTACATACTGAAGCTTGTGGAGGAACTCCATTTAACTTTGGCAATCAATTTATAGATTAATACTAGGTGCCTCCTGAAGTATTTTTCCTCAAGTTAATGCATAAATTTCCCATAAAGTGATTGGATGAAGGGAGGTGTCTGAAGCTATAAAGGAGGACCTCTTCTTAGCCTGACTCTAGGCTCTTCAAATTCCTTCATGCTTTTACTCATACCTGATTTCCTTTATTTAGAACAAATTTAAATGAAATGACTTAAACACTTTTGAAATGATTGATTCAGATACATGAAGGAAATATATCTGACCTAGACTGCCTATTATTTTTTTTCCATAACTCTTAGCTTTCCAAAGATGTTGGCTTAAAATTCAGTGGATCTATTGTTCAGTGGATAGGGAGGGTTATTGTTTCCTAAAATCAACAGCCTCCAAGTTGTCTCAGATTGGCCATAAGTCTAGGAAGAAATTAATCAGGACTCCAAAATATAACTCAAGTAGCTAGCTTAGTAAAATTGTATTATGTCTCTGAATGTCTCAACAGGCAGCATAGTTAGAAATAGAGGTTGTGGTTGTCATAGTGTGAGTCTTTATATTTTTAGAAAGATAAATTCTTCACAGATAATTTGACTTTTCATTATTGAGACCTTCAAAGAGACCTTTATCTCCGTCAGCTGGTTACAGTGTTATGCATATAGCTGATTTATAAATAATTTTATTACAAGGGTGCAATTATATATTCATATATATGTATACATATGTCCATACATAACCACACACATATATATGCACATAATCACAGAAATATATATGTATACATGTGCATATATATGTGTGTTACTCTGGGAATATGTATGTATGAATATATATAAAAATAACTTTATAAATGTCTGTTTTATTCAAGTTTGTTGACAGGTTGAGTTAATGAATGGTTAGAATTTTGGCAAGTCCCACTGGAGTTAGTATCAAGTGTTCATAAAACTAAGCTAAATCCTGGAATCTCATCTAACACGGGACACTTTGTGGCATGTCTCATATTATTGTTACATATGATCCATAAGATCTGCTGAAAAAATCATAAAAAGCTGGAAAGCAGAATTATTAATGAAAATCAGGTTCTATTTAAAGCTGGTGGTTTGGCATTATTGAAAAACTATGTGATTTCAGACTATAACAATCTTCACTTACCCAGTTCGTGACACTTTCTTTTAATTATCCTTAGTCAGAAACAATTCCCATTTTTATTTTCTGAAAAAGTATTTCCTTTTTTTTTTTTTTTAAGCGATGATGTAGTCTATTGGAATGAGTAGTGGACAGAGGGAGATTTCTCTGAGTAGTCTGTTAGCACTTTTCCATGCTGTGGCATTCAATGTTTTAGAAACTTTTCTGAGTAATACCATGTATAAGTAACTTGTTCCCCTATGCTCTCTATATTTAGTAAAGAAGCTTGTTTGGAACCCTACTGTGCCCATGTGGTTTCTATTTATAATTTGGTTGTATAATGAGAGGAAAAGACAAAGCAACCCATAACATACCCAATATTGTACAGGACACAAATGAAGATGGTTTCTGCTGCCAGTGGTTTACTGTCCAACATCTCCAACTTGAACATTATGCTGTTGGGTGGACCCCTGCCTCCATATGGAGCTCTACAGCAGCCAATGGACTCCTTCACATGCACTGGACTCTACATATGCAGTTCATTATAGGGCTATGGCCCAAAAAGACATACATGAGAAAGAAAACAGAGACGAAGAGAGGAGGGAATACATACATTTCAGTTGGCATATTCAAAGATAGCTCAAAGACATATGATTTCCATTAAAACTTAATTGAATGTCACTTTTAGAAGGCCCTTTTGGCAGGTGACATACAAAAGAAACATCCCACCTGAAGGAGGTGTTGGTAACATTTCTTGAGATTCCTGTAAGGGTCATATGTGCATTGTGACCAATGAAGTTTGCAAAGAAATACATTCATAAAAGGAATAAATTTAACTCTTTGAAGTCTTCCTATAGACGACTGGATTACAAATGAACTTGTAGCTGTATTTTAAAATTATTTCCAAATGTAGTTACATCTTAGCTTGGATAATGCCAATAATTCTAAATATTTTAGACTCTTCTACACCTTCAATTTGCAGCATAAAATGAACTAAGTAATGTGATATTAGTTTCAGTTGTACTTTACACATAGTCCAAGTTACAGCCATGGAAACAGATTCATCAAGGGACAACAGAAAGGATTTTAACACACATGAGTAAAATCAGTGGCTAAGAATCACATGGGTGGAACTGGGAATATATTTTAACTGAGACTTCAGCTTCTGCACAGAAAAAAAGTAGTAACCTCCTAGGATGGAATTCTACTTGTAGGGATTGTGTTGCCAGGAGCAAGACACAGAATAATCTGCTTCTGTGAGAACTAAGTAGCAGTAATTTCCTTACCTATTCCCAAACCTTCCTTCTACAGAGATTATTGATAGAAGTACAGTAAATCTGTCTGAACCCCAATCAGATACTCCTGATATTTTAAGTATCTTTTTGGGGGTTCTAGTTGGCTAATATCAGCTGTTGGTATAGAACAATATTTGGAGTGGACAGCTATCTTAACCTGAATTTTCACCAGTCATGCAGCTGATACAATCCTTGAAATAAATTTTTTAGAAATGCAGGACTGGGGGACTAGAGGGGGTACATAGACCACAGGATGACAGGGTACAATGAGATACTTCTATGCAAGCAAAGTGGTGCATTCTGCAGCCCATGATAACATCAACACAAGACTAGATACTTAAGTAAAAAACACAATATTCTGTTAAAAAGCAAGCCTACAACATGTGGAATGTAGCTGCTTATATTGTATGGAAGTTAAAGCTAAATAATACTAGTGTTTTTTTCTGCTCATAGTACTTTTGATTTAGCAGGTCAACTGCCTTGCTAATAGAATTAATGCCTCTTTATTCAAGGATGATTTTGCATTGATGCTGAAGATCAGTACATATAAAATAAGTCCTCAGATTTATTCTTAGTTCCATCATTTTCCATAATATAGCTGAAGGAAAGACTAAGTAATAAATACTCAAAATAGCCAACTAGTGATAAACATTAATATCAAGCAAAAAAAAGAAGGCAAAAACATAGGACTGTGTTAATAAAAGAAAAATACAAATTTCGACATTAAAATGTCTTTTTAAAAAATATTTTAATGTTATATTAGTTTTACCTTTCTCCATACTGTCCCAGTAGTGTACATACAACAAGTTCCAGCACTGGAGGAAAGTGAAAAGTATAACTTAACTCAATGCCTAATCAGTACAACATCTTTCACCATCCTTGCTGGGTTACATTTTAAAGTACTGGACTACAGAGCTGTTACAAGTGACTTGCCCATGATTACAGAAGAAGTAACAGAAAATCATGTGAAGACTTTGACTTGCCTCTGGTCTAACAGGATCTGCTGCTAGGGATTCTTTCCTTTGAGTGTGTGTGCAATTGATGACATATTTCTGTTCATCAGGGTAGATTGCTTTGCATTCAAAGTGACATATCCTTAGAAATGCATTTGCTCTGCTGTGCAAACATGGACATGCATGAAATAGAAAGAAGGGGAAAAAAAAAAGAGAAAAAAAAAGGAAAGAAAAAATTAAACATCATTTAGTGGTTGGAAGTTATTTCCAGTTTGCAACCACTAGAAGGGTTGCCTGGAGAAAACTTCCCTCTGTTATTACAGAATAATAGCTTGTGGATGCTGAAAAGCAAACACAACTTGTGGTTTTCTTTTAAGTCACACTGCAGGGCTATCTCCCGCTTAGCATTTTAGCATCATGTTGTTTGGGAAAGGTCACGTTTTTACTTTCAAGACACCATTTGTCTTCAGTCCCTTCATCTAATCTGCAAATAGTTACCCAATAGTTTTGGGCAGGAAGCCAAATACTTGGTTACAAAAGCTGCTTCAAGTGGCATTTTAATAATCATGGAGGTTTGTATTGTGTTAAATAAATACAGGTAACCCTCATCAAACAACTCTTTTGCCTTTACTGAAAGCTGAAAATATCAGCCACAGTATATGCAGGAATATGGCAGTCACTGGTGTCTGCAGTTTCAAGCCACAAAATCCTATTTAGGTATTAAATAGCTACCTATAACTTCCTGTCAGTATTTTGGGATTTTTAAATAGCTCAAACTATCTCCAGTTACAGCAGTCTGGAGCATATTTTTTCACCAAGGGACAAATTCCGCTATTTTATTTACATCTTTCAGTATCTTTACTGGGAAGATTAAACACCATTGTAAACAAAATTCCATTTGGTGTCAAGGTTGTAGAATTAATTATAATTATCTGTTAATTATGATTATCTGTGTTGCAATGAATCTACTGTGTTTTTACACCAGTGTAATGAATAATGCCTTGACTGGTCTATTTAGATCCATTCATACACCAGCCCATATTAGCTCCCTGACAAAAGTAATGGAAATGGACCTCTCAGTCCATACTTTTAGATGGTTTCAGTATTGTCTGAGATTATCACACATTCTCTTTACCTTTTAATACACTGTTCTTTCTATGCTGCCCCTAAAATAAGATTATTTTTTCCACAGAGGAGCTGAGGACAGTTCTGAATAGTGCAATGAGAGATCACTATATAAACAGCATAAATTGTATTCTCAAGTAACAAAGTCCTTTACAAAAGAATGATACAAAATAAAATCTTGTTTCTTCAGATTTGTATTACCAGTTGCTAGTAATTCAATCAAATTTAAATATTACTTATATTCTCAATGGCAGGAACTGGAATTAATTTTTTTAATGCAAATATGAAATACCAATCATCACAAAAGAGCGCTATGAGGGACTAAATCAGGCCTTGAACCCAGTACACAAAGATTTATGATACTACAGGCTATATCTTTCCAAGTAAGTGATCACAGAAATCCTAAACTGGTCTTTGAGAGCTCAGTACTGAACCAAGCAGAGGGGAAGAAAGTAATTGCAGTTTCCAGACTGATTTCAAGGGTGTGTTAATGTGTCTATTGACTTTTCCCTGAAAACACAAGCGTACTCTGCCACAAAGCCATATACCACCCAAGTATAGACAACCTCAAAGCCAGATGACATGGAAGGCTGTATGAGTCCTGGTATGTGCTGCATTATCACAGCTCTGCCCCACTCCCCCATCAACACAGGGAATGGGCAGAGCTCATTCACATGTATTCAGGTGTCAGTAGAAATATTTTTTGTTTGGCTGCAGAAGACCATTGCAGCACATCCACTGCTGGCTTTGCCTGTTTGTATTATACACATGCTAGCTGAATCTTATTTCTGCTCATTCCTCTTGGGTTTTTTAATACTTTTTTTAAATAGCTGCCAAACAAATCATCATATTATCCTTAGCTCTAGGGAAAAGAATCCACTCCACAAATGACAGTTTGACAGGCTCTCTGTGTGACACCTCTATTAGCTGTGCAAGTCAGCTGCTTGAGAGACCTCCCAGGTGCAAAATATCATGGCAGTGGTCAGTGTGCTCTAAAACTCCTGCTCTGTTACAGGAAAATCCCTTTACCTTCTCAGCTGCAGAGGACTGAACTTTGCACCCTTCCAGCAATAAAGACTAACCACATACTGGTCTACACCAGCAAGACTGTGACTAGTAGATCAAAGGAAAATAGTATTTCCTTTGATTTGGCATTCGTGAGGCTACAGTGGGAACACTGTTTCCAGTTTGGGTCCCCAAAACAAGGTAATGGTGTACAGAAGAAACCTTGGTGCTTAACCTGAAGAAGAGAAGGATAAAAAGGAATCTAATTGTTCTCCAGTTATCAAGCAGATGTGGAGTAGATCAATCTAGACACTTCTGGCAGGTGCACATTGAAAAGAAAGCAGGCAGTGGACACTAAATTGGAAAACTGGACATTCTGGCTTGATATAAAAGAAAAAACAAATCAACCAAAAACAACAATCAAACCAAAAAAACCAAAATACTATGCTGACTAAACACGGGAACAAATTTCATAAAGTTGCTGTGAAATGTCCATCCTTGGAGACACTCAAAACTTGAGATGACAAAGTCCTACACTTTAAGCAATCTGACTTAATTTGGATTCTAGCCCTGCTTAAGCAGGTGTTCAGACTTCCAGAGACCTTTATAATCTAAATTATTCTACATTACTACAGCTCAAGAGATGTATTTTCTTTCCAGAGAGGTACACTTTAAGGAATTATAGCTCATTGCTTCATGTTTCAGCTCCAAAGTTATGGTTTCCACGCAACCCATTGATCATTCTTCCATGAAGCTGATTGAATGTAGGGAGCTATGGAAGTTTATGGGGAGGGTCTGCAAATAAAATTTACTTTCTTGTAAAGTTTTGTCTGAGACATGAAAGAACAGAAAAGTCATGACAAGGGGTTGGATCACTGCTAACAGGGAACTCTTCTACATAGCTGGGATTCATTACTTGACACATCTGCTAAGGTGAGGACTGAGAAAGAATACAAAATCCTTCCAGGATGTGAAATATTCCAGGATGTTTCAAGAGGATCTGGTTGGAGTCGGGAACTAGTTTTTTATTCTGGAATAAGTATCTTGACTAGATTTTAGATGATGCAGATCAGAAGTTACTATGATAATTTATGGCAGACTACGAGAAGAGCAAGATCATACATCACCACCATATCATAATGGTCATATCATATCTTGATATCATATATCAAGATCATATCAACTATGATAACTATGATAAATAAATGAAATAGAAAATAATTCAGTGATAATATAGTATGACAAGTGGCAGAGGGGGGGAAAGGGAAGGAAGAGCATCTCTAGGAAGGAAAAAAATTACTACTTGCACTAATAATAAAAGTCAGGTGGTAAAATTTCTTGAGTGTTGAATCAGACACAGATGGAATGCTCCAGGCCTGGGATGACTAGCCCTCTCCTCTTCCAAGGGATCTCTAAGGCAAGGAACCTAGAAGAAGGGAGTAAGATGGAAGGGTCAAGATTTTCATGGAAGAGGTGTATACAGAAACTATTCTTGGATTAAGTGATCATGAATTTATTAAACTGATTTTAGAATTACAAAACCAAATCAGAGTAAACTTTTGGATTTTTAAGAGACAAATTAAGAAACTAGACAGTTAAGTCAACAAAGATTACTACTTTGAGAAGATTAAGGATTTGAACATTATAAAGAAAGCTTTATCTGAAATTGCTTTTCTGGTAAGAAGAGAGACTAACAAAAAAATTACAGGGATTGGAAGAATCCTAGTTATCACTACAGAGTGCTAAGGTCACATTTAAAGAATATTATTCTGATTACTCATGTTAAAATAATTTAAATGGTAATAGAGACAGGTAAAGGTTACCAGATGATTAATATAATGAAGGACTTAGTTTATGAAAGCAGATTGCAAAATCTTAGTTTGTTTTTACTCATAAAAACCCTAAGTTATACAACTGCTTGCAACAAGGACATCTGGATCATAAATGTGAAAGACAAAGAATTGTTATTTCATTAAAAAGTTGATAATGTTGTAGAACCAGATGAGCGTAAAATGCTTATGAAAGAACTTTGAGTAGAAATTTGAAGATTTCTAATCATCCACATCGTGATTTTCAAGGATGGCCTTCTCATGAACATAGAAAGGGATGAGTAACCTAAATTGTTTCAAGATGAAACCTGAAACCTCAGATAAAGAAAGGATTTTGTAACTGACTGGGGTGATGTTATAACCAGAAATGAAAAGGGGTGCAATAAGGATCCTTTCTCTCTCTATATATAAAAAAAGCGCTCCTTTTCTATAATCCCTAAAGAACAAACTAAAGGCAACTTGGACACTATTTGCTGAGGTTGGATTTTCCACCATATTTGTTTTATTTTAAACCTGTGCTTTGAAGTTTGCATATATGAAAAGTGTACATGGAAAAATATAGAGCTACTATAGCTGCTGCATGATGCCTTGTACTTGTAGGGGGTTGAACACAAAGATCCATATATCTCTTTCAGATTATGTGTATCTGTCGTATATGTGGTAGGGGAAGGGTAATGACAGTTCTTATTGAATCATTGGTAAAGATATTCTTCCCACATCACAAACAGACCAGATATTCAAGTCACTTTGATAAACCGTGAATCAAAAAATTGATACAAATTATAAATTTCATCTGAACTTGTCAGAATAACCCATCTAAGTTTAAAATGATGGCTATAAAACTGCAAAACACATTCTCAAAAGAAACATATAAATATCTGAAAAACATATGTTTTTAAAATTAACCCTCTTAATGAAGTATGATGGTGAAATAACTGACTTGTTGTGATATTTAAATACTGGGCAACTCCACATAAAGTTCTCAGTATAAAATTATGTACAATACTGCAATGTCTCAAACTGAGCCCTTGCCAAAGAGCTTGCTTAAAATAAAAACAGAGATCAAGCCAATGACTTTACTGTGGACATGGGAGACATGTCTATATCCTAACACAAAGATATTATGGACTAGGTTTAAGAGTGCAGGCACATGCAATTGTGTGCATGCATTAAAGCATGCCTAATATGGCCACAAATATTTCACATATGCAGGCAAATCACATTTCTGAAAACATACATCTCTAGTTATCTAGGAAAATGCTGTGTTACCCTCAGTGACCAACCAAGACCCAGCTTCAGCAGTTTCCCCAACAGATCACTATGTCAGAGCACTATGTGAGACTCAAAGAAGAGGAAGGTCTTAGAAAGTTGTGTTCTCTTACCAGGCCTTTGTAGTAATAGTTATTGTTTGAATGGAGAGTTCCTGTTTCCCTCTCTGCTTCCATTACCGATTTTTGCTTGTGTGTTTATTATGAATATTCTTTTATCAGTCCTTCACTGAAGGAGCTTCAGCTTTCTGTTGCCCTTGTTGTTAGTCAAGTAACTGTCTATTGCTTAATGCACATGTATCATGTACAAAGAAATTAATTAAGTATATGGTGTAACTCTCCTTGCGGGGTACACTTTCTTCAGACATCTCTTACGATACATAAAAAAACTGTGTAAGCATGATATACTCAGCTAAAAAGTGTTATTTATTTGTAGGAGGCAGGTTAAGCTTCTTGATTTGGCCATTTAGGTGTGTTAGCAAGTCATGTTTCAGTGTATACATTTTTAACTTCAAAAGTCAACAGAAAACTTTATGCACTGGTTTTAAGGAGCTTTTATTTACCAAAATCACCTTTTAATGTTGTCTCTGTGCCACAAAGAACTGTCTCCGAGAGAAACACTTCAAGCAGCTCATATTTGCATGAGTATGACAGTGTCTTTGTAGCTAACTAATCTCTGCTGTTATTTTTCCCAGTAAAGAATAGAAAGACACTCGGGAACCTGATTGGTTGGCATGGACTTTGTTTGCTATAATAAAATACAACAAGGGCTGTCAAGACTTATTGCTTCAAACGAAGAGCTGTGTACAGCATGGTTCCCTGTAGCAGCCTGCATATGGAACCCTTTAAACATTCTTAAGAGACCCATTGGGGCTTCTAATTATTGTGAAACATCTCCTGGCAGAACCATTTCTACCCTTCCAAGAATGCGTTGTAAAAATAATTAGATGATGAGATTTAGATCGAAACCGCTAACTAGTGATTTAAGAGTTTTGCTCATACCATATAGAAAACTAAGGAAATGAAACACTGAAAATCTCTTCACATGAAAAGAAAACAATCCTTTGTGGTTCACTTTTTTGGGGGAAGACAGAGAATGAACTTCTCTTTTTCCCCATTCCTTCCCCCTCCCCAACTTTAATACTTAGTTTCCTGTGGTTACATGAGGGGGTGGAGATGTTTCTTCATTTTCTAAACATTAAACCACTTGAGAATCTCTCTCCATTTCTGGGGAGACTGCTATTAGAGAACAACTTGAGGAGCTTGCTTTAATCAAGCTTAAAAGCTACGAAGAATAGAATCACATTTTATGTCTTTAGAGGCTAAACCAACATGTAGTCAATTAGGTGACATCACTTCTACAAAAAAAGCAGAACATCTTTGTTTAATCAAAACAAACAAACAAGATTAGAAGTTTAAGTGCTGTGCTTTAGGAAAGAGTCACATTTTGAATTAAATCCTGGAGAACTATGGACGTGGCAGTGATAAAAATTAATCACATGAATTCTAGTGGTCAGCTTAACAGTTGTGTTAGTTTAAAAGTGAAGATGAGTATTTTTGCATTTTGCCAGGGAAAATTAATTCATTGTATATGCAGGTGTCATGGATATATTTGGTCTTTTCCCTTGTTTGTTATTTTCTTAATTAAGTCTTCAAACTGAGCTTTTCAACACCTAGAACCATAAAATTAATTTAAACAGAGCTGAGGGACCTATTTATATACTGTATTTTCTATTAGCTATTTGACACGATGCAGGAGGGAACAAATCCTGCTAAGTGTTACAGAAAATGCAGAGCCTTCCCTAAAGAGATTACAATACTGACAAATCCAAGAATAGGAGTGTCACCACACAGCCATCAGTCCTGTCATTTAAGTTCACAATTTACACATAAACACTGAGCCATATCTCTGTGGGTATTCTTATCCAAGCTCTATCTCAAATGTCTTCTTTCACCATAATGTTTCTAAAATATGACCTTTCTCAACAACATCCATGGCTACTACTCAAGGAAGCTCTCATTACATTCTTGGGTGTTGAATACTGCTGTGTTCCATGGCCTTGATAAATGTCATTTTACAAAATGGCTTTCTCCTATAGGCAGTCACCCTATCCACACTACTCTCTTGTTGCACTCCTCTTTCTTCTCCTTTGTATCACAGGACAGCCATGGGTGGACATTCACCAACAAGGCAGTTCCTGGATAGTCTGCACGTGTCCTTCTCCTCCTATGGGCTTAAAAAAGCACCTTTGTTCTTTCACATCATACCTCTCACCTGTTGGAGGAGATTCCTGTAGGCATCAAATTGCTAGGGTTTATTGTCCCATCTTTAAGATACTTTTTCTACTATACAGAAAACACTGACATACTGCTGGCATGTTCAGACCATTGCTTATTATGCTCAGAGTTATGATGGCAATTATTTCTTACTGTCCTCAGCTGTCAGTCTGTGTCCATCCCAGTTCCCTAGCTGTAGACTTTCAGCTTTCTCCAACAGGAATTGTCTTCTGTTCTCTTTTACAGCACCTGGCACAAAGGGCTCTTGGCTTCTAGATATACAGCAATACAAATAATCATAAGTGAAAATAAATGAGTTGAGAAATTGCCTGCAGTCACACAGCAGGGCAGTGGCTGATGTAAGATTAGAGATTTTGGGACAGCTGGTTGGAAAACATGAGCCTTAGTCATGTTTCTCTAATTGAAAAATCATATTTGGGATGAAAATTTAAGCTGTAGCTGTAAAACTCTGGGACCTATCTTGTGAGAACTAGTTTCTATGAATTTCTTATAACCATAATGAAGATGAGTCCTGCAGAGCTGATTTTAGGCACATGTTAAAAGCTGTGCAGCAAAAATTTTGTTGTCTTATTTTGTCCTTCATAACCTTAAAGCTTTGCCAGTGTCACGTCTCCTCATCTGCCAGAGGCAGAAAGTGTCGAGTCACAGCTCTGATCCATGCACAAACCAAGCTTGTTAGTGAAAGGCATCTCTTTTGACCTCCAGGTCATGCTCACACATCAATGGTTAACTTTTGGCAACAGATGGGCCTTCGGGAATTGCAGGATAATCACTTTTGTTTTTAATACTGGGATTTTTTTATTTAAATTCTGTTAGCTTGTTACTGCATGAGATTAAACAGAAGTAAGTCTGACAGTGTTATGAGAAGTAGAGGACTCAACGACATACCTTAAACCCAACAAACTGTACTGTTCACTGATCTGACTGACTTCACTGTGCAAAGGCTGAAGTTTAGTCCAGAAGTTACTGTTTGCAGTTTTGCCAGCAGAACTATTTATAGTTTCAATCAATCTGAAATACATCAGAGTTGGACAATGCTGCTGTGCATGTGTGCAGGTGGAGAACACATTTATATCCATCTACAGCCTGTACTGCCTCCATTCCACAAATTTGTCAGAGCCAACCCCTCTGAATAAATTTAACTAATATGTTTAAAGCCTCCTCATTCCTAGGAATCAAAAGAAACTTAACTGCTTCATGGATTAGGAATAGTGCTTGGAATAACCTCCTGGCTGTTTGAATGGCCTCATCTCCTTAGCTGATAAGAGCAAATTTACAGTCTTTGTTTAAGGACAGAAAAAGAGAGATTTCAATTTAAAATGTAGTAAATTTCTCAATGAATGTAAGCATTCGGTTTTATGATAACTTTCAGACAAAGTCTGAAACACACTTCTGCACAGTGATGAGGCAAAGAAATTAGGTCCATCATATTGTGTATTAGACATCCCTTAAGATAAAAAAGAAAAAAAGAGCATTTGCAGGTACTTGCTAGTTAAAGTGGCAGCAAGAAGATGTTCATCTCATCTAACCCTAGTTGTCTACAGCTGTATCTGTCCACAGAGAGAATGATTGCTCCAGCACTCCTTTGCTTAACAGGAAAGGAAGGAAAATAAGAACTTTTGAGGCAGGATTCATGTGATCCATATTAGAAAATTATGCTAAAATGACATGAATCACAGTGGAGAAGAGACCATGTTCTTCATTCATTGTTAAGAAAGTGTAGGCAAACAGCTCAGATGAAGATATCAAGATTTAGCCACAATACCCTCTTTCTCTGGACACCTCAGACAGATGACTGTTACGGATCAGACTCATTGTGTAGCTTATTTCTTCCAGACAAAGTTTCCAGAAGAGGCTTCTCAGATTTTTAAGTACCTATATTTGTTTATCTATATTAGGAAAGTCTTTCTATTGTTCTGATAAAATTTTCTGCATTAGCCATTTTCCATATGCTTGCAAGATTTCATAATTTAGCACCTGTAAAAATTTGAATCCTTAAAATATTCTTTTGGTAGTTTGCTAATTTGTAAACTGTAGGTTTTCAGTGAATGTAATATCTCTTTAAAAATGTTGATAGTAAAATTATGCATGTCTACAGTTATATGGACTGGATTAGTCTTGCCACGCTGACCTGAATTCCTAAGTTCATACTGAAGTATTTTTTAAGGACATGTTTGATAGAATACTTGTCCTCAAAGAGAGAACACCATGACATGGAATTGAAATTGAGTGGAGAAAACCTAGGTTAAATGTTAGGGAAAAGCTTGATAAATTCTGAGGGAGGTGGTGCATGCAGCCAACAGGGGTCACAGAATCACCATCACTTGAGTATTCAAGACTGGGCCACCCATCTATTTGGGAATGGCACAAGAGTAAAGCAATCCGTCCTACTGTGATGCAGGGAGATGGACTTCACGACCTACCAGCAGTATCTTCCAAGCTAAATGAGCCCATTATTCATGGGGCTAATAAAAAGTTAAAGGGGAAGCCTTCTGGGGGAAAGAAAAAATAATAAATCAGCATTCGGAGTATTTGTTTTGTTACTTCTCTTTACCAGGCTTATTTTTAATGCCAGATAAAATAAAAATAAAATAAAATCAAAAGCATTGCACCTACTCTCTTTTGTTTGAAATTATGTTTTTAAAACTTTAGCTTTGAGTGGTAGCTTTGCATAGATTCAGATTCAAGTTTTACACCAGATCTTTTCCCTACAGAGGCATAAATCAAATCTCAATAGCATCAATTGTCTGGATCTATGTTTGTTTTTCTGTTTTTTTGTTTTGGTTTGGTATGGGGTTTTTTGTTTGTTGGTGTTTTTTTGTTTGTTTGTTTTTTGTTTGGTTGGTTTTTTGTTTTGTTTTGGTTTTTGTTTTTTTTTTGTCTCAGACCTGCTAAGTTTTGGGAATATAATTTTTTTTCTCTTTTCCCTTATCCAAAAATATGGATTTATTGTCTCATGCTTGTGTCAAAACTGTTCCATGAAAAAATCCTCAGTGAAATATAAAAATGAGATAGTTAAATTGCTGGATATCACTCAGTTCTCCAGCTGAGTAGTCAGAATGGTGGTATAAAACACTCCCTTTTCTTTACAGGCTACAAAAGATAAATTCAAAGGACAGAACTTTAATTATTTTCAGACTCCAAAACCCTGTTCAGTATTTACCTGTGAGAGTCAGGGCTGATAAGTGTTAATATACTAAGTGCAATTTTATTAGGTAAGCAGAACACTCCTTTTGCCTGTAAATTCTACTGCAATGAGATAAAAATTTCCTGTCAGTAAGTGAACTCTACTGTTTTGTGTTGTCTGAATTTCACATACAACAGATTCATACTTTAGCAATCAAATATTAGGTCAGTATTATTCCAGTTCCTGTGAATATCCCTCTGACAAAAGAGGGAGATATTAGTATTAGATTTTGTTTTGTTTTGTTTTGTTTTAAATAATGTCTTCAATTACCATGTTATATAATTCCAAAAGTACAGTGACAGGAATTATACAATTCCATGCTTTAAGCCCCATTACATAGAAGTAACATGTGCGATTGTCAGTGTAACATTCCTGTGCAATTTCAGAACTGCTAAGGGCAGTTTTATTTCCTGGAAATTATTGGTTGAGATCTGATGTGGATAGATCAAGTGTATTGTCATGAAAATTTTAAGTTGTTCTGTGACAATGTTCTAATAACTTAGTTCCCAAATATTCAAACAGTCATTATTTCAATAGAACATTTAAAGTCTAACTAAAGAATAGAATAAATAAAAGCTGCAGCTGTTGCGTTTAAGCCATTCTAAGCTTTGCTTTCCAGTAAAAAAAAAAAAAAAGTTATATGATTTTCTAAACCTTTTTAACCTCAGCAGCAATATTTCAAACTAACAGTTTATTCAATTAAAAAGGAACATTTAAAAACAGACAATATTTTTTAAGTATCTTAGCAACAGGTGATTGAATCCTTGCCTGGAACTATGAGACAAGTTTTGCCAAATGGGCTGCATTCTAACGATATCTTTCATATAGCAAATGGAATAAATCTAATATTGTTTTGGACAAGTTACATAAATTACATCATAACACAAAATTCTTTATATGTTTTCAACAACAATAGATGACGGACCTATGAAAGAAGTGAGAAAAAGAGTACATGATTTTGTCCTCTCCAGCTGTGGTAGTTAAAAGCAGGTAGAGAGTTCAGATACTTGGCCCCAAAACCTTTGCATGAATACCTCTCCCACCTTTCACACATACAGACAGTGTACAAGCTCCAACTCTGTCCTTGAGGTCATTTCATGGATAGCGAGAGATTCTTTAAGGACAGATTAATGAAGAATGTTGATAAGGTACCTCATCTCTGCTAAAATGTTTTCAGACATGTAGTTGAATGAACATGACACTAAACTTGTGCAAAATCAGCATAGTAGTCTTGTAGTCTTTTGATTTTGAGATAGATCTTTGGAGATTGCTCAGTAACCGTGAAATATTACCCTAAAACTTTGAATTTCCATTATGGGTACCATACTATCATGTCATCAACAGCCTAAAGAAACCAGGAAAAACACAAATGCTACCACCAGAGCTTGTTCTTTAATACATGCTTGCCGCTACACATGTATATGACACAAAAATGATCCCTTGCAAGATTTCAGTGCAATATCAGGGAATAAAAAATAATTTTCTATGACTAGAACAGTGAGAATGGGCTTGAGCAATTCTTAGGCATTATGGACTCAGGTCTTTGAGAGATACCACAGTAGCAGTAAAATAACTTCTCTTTGATGTAACAAAAGAAAAGCTTGTTCCACAGTGAGCTCAGAGTGCAAATACATCTGAAGACAGAAGGTATTTTTTCTTGCAGCCCAAAATTGTCACTGTCTTAATCACAAGTCTTTTTTTCTGTTTCCAGAGATCCCCTCATGCCTTTGCCTCCTTTGCCAGGGGAATTTTTAGGGAAAGGCCAACAACATGACCTGTGAACAGAAAGCCCCACCTGAGGGAAGCGTGGACTACTACAGACATGGAAGTGTGACATGGACACAATTGCTTTTAACAGCAGCATAATTTCTTACCAAGGACGCTCTTTGGTCCTACACTCTCCTACTGCAAAATTCTTCATAGAAGAAATGGTAATTAGAAATGGTAAACTAGGCTAGACTAGACTAGAATTTTCAATTGGAAAGGTCCTAAAATGATCACCTAGTCAAACTGCCTGAACAGGGCTGACATAAATTTAAAGCATGTTATTAAGGGCAGTGTCCAAACATTTCTTAAACACTGTCAGGGTTGGGTCATTGACCACCTCTCTAGGATGCTTGTTCCAGTGTTTGACCACCCTCTTAGTAAAGAAATGTGTCCTAATGTCCAGTCTGAATCTGTTCTGATGCAGCTTTGAACCATTCACACTCTTCCTATCACTGGGTACCAGGCAGAAGAGATCAGCACCTCCCTACCCACTTCTCCTTGGGAAGCTGTAAAGAGCAATGAGTTTGCTCCTCAGCCTTCTTTTCCCAAACTAGACAAATGCAGAGTCCTTGTCTGCCCCTCATAGGACATTACTTCCAGCCTTTTCACCAGCTTTGTTGCTCTCATCTTGACACAGTATATTAAAGTTGTTAGCTCATCTAAGGGAATATCTTCAAGCCTAAAAAGATGATAGTGTGCAACTGTTTATTCTGACTCCCATTTTTATTCCACCTAGTATGTCTCATCTATCCACTGTTGGCAGAGTACTGACACACATTTAATACTCTTCCAGGAAAGCAGCAAATATTGTTATGCCTATGTCTGTGATCTTTGTTGTGAAACAGAAAGTGCTCTACATCCACAGATCATAGAAATGGAACTTCTTGGCCCTACAACTTCCATCAGTTGGACTGCTCACTGTTTTGCTGTCTGCCACCAGCAAAATTCAGTAACTAAAGGCTCTGCATAAAGATCATTGAAATCAACTGAAAATAAATAAATAAAGAATTAAGTGAAAGATCTTCCATGAGTTAATTATTTCTTTTTATTATGAGCAGTATGGCTGAACAAATAGAATATTGGACAGGAAGCTAAAAAACACTGGATTCTTTTTTTAGCTTTGCCTCTAGTTTGCAAAGGGATGTTGGCAAATCACTTGTTTTCTTTGCACCTATTTTCCATTTTAAAATAATATTTATTTTCTTTGACTTGATCTATCTGATCTTCATAAAACTTTAATATTGTTTTTCCACAGTCCTTCAATAAATAACTTGCTTTACAAAATTCCAGTTAAAAAATATTTTGTGAAAAATGATCAAGTATATTGTACTTCAAATTATCTCTCTTTTTTTTCTTTTTTTTCCTCCTCTCTTTTTTTTTTTTTTTTTTTTTTTTTTTTTATGTCTTTC
>JANIJG010019657.1:17915-61039 GCA_024611175.1 Megaceryle torquata
TTAAGGACATATATGTATTATATGGGTCACAGTTTCTCAGGAGGTTCTAATATAAATGTATGTGGAATGTTACATATTTGTTATGCTGCTTAAAAAAATGTAAGTGCTAGTTAAAGTGAGTGATTATTTGGAACAATAAGGTAATTCTATATACTTTAAAATTAAAACAATGGTATATATTCTGTTACTGCCAGATTCCTGTCATCCTATAATTCAGATTTTGGTCATATGATATCTCTAATGGATATTTTCAGAGTTTTAATGTTGAAAACAAGTTATAAACAATATTCATACCAGCTGTATCATTGGGAGGCAAATGAAGCTATTATTTCATTGCAATAAAAAGAAATAAAAAATGAGATATAGCTGAAATAACACGGAGACAAAGACTTATTTTGCCTTCTTTCCATATCTTCATGACATTTCAAAAAGCTTCATCATAAGGAGATTTCCATACACAGCTAGACGTTTTGTGAAGAAAAAGGTGTTTCCAACTTCACTTAAGTGAAGAGCATTGTGTCATGCCGGGTAAAGAACCATTCTCCTTTGCCGCTGTCAGTGTGTCATGCTATGCCTTTGAATGTACAGCAAGACGTGTTAATGTGTGAAGTCACGCTTCTTTGGAACACCTCACCGGGTTCATAAACACAAGCTCCCGCACTTGCACACACACACACAAAAAAAAAAAAAAAAAAAAAAAAGAAGAAGAAGAAAGAAAGTCTGAAGAGAATGAAGCAGTGTCAGTAAAAGAGAACAAACCAGTTCTTAAGGTGATGTTGAGGGAAAAAAGGTCTGGAATGGAGACCAACATAAAATCACAAAAATATTTTCTTTTCCTTTCCAGAAGCTCTTGCCTGAGGGACACGTACAGATGGTGTGCAGCAATAAAGCCACAGGGGTTTTTGATGGGTCAGTGATAAAGAACCTAAAACAGACAAAAGAAGATGTAGGTCTGCATTAAGATCTCATTAAGGTCTGTGTTAGTTCATTCCAGAAAGCTAATGATGAGAACATTTAACGGGGAAATGGGAGGAACATCTTATCTTATCTTACTGAATTTCTACGTCATTAGAAGGAAATGGAGGTCACAGCAATTGCCAAGACATCCTGTGAAGAAAAGGGTGAATTTAATTTGAGGATAGGTTGGGAATAGATGCATAGGTTAATCATCACTCATTTATCCAAGTTCATTTAAAAATTTAGAAGACTTCAGGGAAATTTATAGTTCAGCTAGAAATGATCAGCCTGGAATTATATTTAAAATGGTCAGGATTTTCATGACTAAAACCCTCTGATGTAACATACTGCTTTATTTTAAACTGATTTATTTATTAATCAACTACAGAAACCTGTCTGTTTGATCCATTCTTGCACCAGACACAAGCTGAAAATAAGTTTCTGCAAGTTTTTCAGTTGTGTTCCTGTCTTGGATGACTTCAGTAGGAGATATGATGATGCTTGTCCAAGAACTGCTGTTAAAACAGCTCATACATTCCTCCCTGACTGTATCTTGAGAAATCCTCACTCAGGACAGAATTGTTAGAGGGAGAACAATATCCATCTGAGATTCAAGGTGGATGGCTCACTAGGTGGATCACAGTCTTTACAGAAGAGAAGCACACACCTCCAATTTTACTTTCCTCTCCTTCTTGTGACCCACCATGGGAATAACAGGACTAGGGCAACAAAAGCTTTATTTTTCCAAGGACATAAACTCTTGTTGTTGTTGTTGTTCAGATTTGCTTTAATCTGCACAATATAAAATATAGATTTTCAACTAAAATGTCCCAGGTCATCACTTAGTAAAAATGATCTAGTCAAGTCTTAAAAATTTCCTGGAAAATGGCAGGATTTTGGTTTGTGATTATGCAAAACCTTTCAGGCCTACTGGTCTGCTTGGAGAAACCCTCCTCCATCTTGCTGTCTGTCCCAGTACCTGGTTCCTTTAGTCAAACATCCAAGAAGGACAAATTCTCTAAGCAACCTGACAGCACTCTTGCACAGCTGAAAAGGATCATAAAGGACCACTAGCTCTGTATAACTTGTTCATTCCTGGTTCCTGTCTTTTGAAAAAAACAGCATTAGTTCCTGCATGCTCTTTCTGCCTTTGTTCCTATCACTTTTTGCAACAACCAGCATAAAAGGGAGAGAAGAAGTACCTGTCGCTGCTTCCTTTTGACATCTTGACCTAATAACAGTGTTTGCTTTGATCATTATTATGCTTCAAGTGACTGACACAAGCAGAGAAGCTTACTTTTGTTTTATCTCATAGTTTTGTTCTGTATCATATTGGTGGTCATCTGAATTAATTAAATACAGTGCTTCAAAGTTGCCTCATAAAATGAAGGCGGTTTTCCTTAGAAGCTTTTGTAAAAGTACTTTTCAATCTAGAGGTGGTAAAACAATAAAAGTATTTAGAATATTAACCAGAAACTGTTGCAATAAAATTATTGTTAATACCATAAAGGTATCATTGGAACAAACTGGAGCAGTCTACAGATACACAGAAAGCATTAAATTAGGGTTTTTTGCTATAATCTGACAAGATAATATTTTAGAAATCAAAAGCCTATATCCACATGCCCATGTAATAATATTCTACTTTTAAATAAAGGAAAAATTAGAGAATCTTTACCGTTCAGAAGTGGCAGTGGAATAGTCTGTTGGAAGTTCCATTCCATGAAGTGACACTTCTTTTCCAAAATGAAACATCTGAATATTCTGCCAATCACATAGTCCAGTTGGCCAAATACTCTCTATTGCTTTGTACAGGAATATGGACACGTGTTCAGTGCTGGGCACTTTTGAGAAATTCAGCTTAGAAAATATTACTGAACAGTATAACAAACCACCATCCGGAATTTGCTAAAATATCACTGTCCATTATGCCATTTGTACTTCAAGGTGGTTCTTGATCCTGAGATGCACATCTTTAAACTGAGGTAATTTTTTAGGAAATACTAACTTTTCAGTATTTATTATTATAAATGTTTTAATTTATCTTTCCCCATATTTTCAAATGCATAAAATCATTGCCCTCTCTATGATCTTGGAAAATGTGGGTTTGGAAAGGGCATCAGGATGATTTTCTTCCATCATTCTGATCCTCTGAGCAGACTGGGTAAATTAGATCTAGACAGTTAGATCTAGAAAACACAACCCGTTCAGTTCCTCTTCATCATAACTAGGTGAAGAAGATCCTTCTCCACTATTCTTTGCTCAATTCAGGAAATGCCCAATCCCTAGAATATTTTAAAATTAATTCTTATTTAAATTAGATACAAAATACTTCTGAGTTGCCTAACATAGTGTAGGGAACCAGAGGACTCAGTAAATATTTTATAGTAACTTCACAACCTACTCAAAAATGAGGTATTAGGAAGGAGAATATAAATACCTGAGTGATGCTGAGCACACACAGCTTTTAATTGATTCCAGCTGGTTTTATGCAGTGTTCAGCTTCTCTGATATTCAGATCACTATTAACTACTTACTAACTTAAATCTTTTTTTGGTTTTGTTGGTTGTTAGCTTTTTTTTTTTTTGTTGTTGTTTGTTTGTTTGTTTCAAGCATGATTTCAATTGCATTAGTCCAGAGGGTATCTTTGGGACCAGATTCCAGAGAGCTGACTATGGAGAAAACAGATCATGAGATGAAAACACATGTTGCCTGTGAGGCATGTCACCCTTAAAAGATAACCGTGATGCAGAAAGGAGTTCTGCAGCCCACCTATGTGCTCTCTGTCAGGCTGAAATGGTGGTGAGAATGAGTTGCTGCTGGTAGACAATAGCAGAGCCCTGGGAGAGAAAATTTGAAAGGCAGCAGCAGAAGATGAAATGACAGGAGGACCCCAGAGGCAGGCATGAGAGGCAGTAACAGTACTGTGCATGGATCAGCTCATGAAAGAGATGGAGGAAACAGAGGAGCTTAGCCAACTACAAGGTGGAAAACCCAACGCAATATGCAATGCCTGAATATGAAGGAACCTGTAATGACATTGTTGTACAAGACACTACATTAATTTACATCACTATTGAGCTATTGAACTGGAAGATTTAGGCTCATACACAAGCTCATATAGCACAGTGTGATGAAAGCACTGGCTCACTGGCTCCATTTGTGGAAGCTCTGTAACTGTTGGGATGACATTGCTCTCTGTTCATTTGCCTTGCACATATAGATGTGATCATTTGGCTTTCATCTCCATGAGTAGTTCATTCAATGACTGTTCCAATCCCATCATTTCACTATCAATTACTCAATGCAGGCAGATCCTAATAATTTTTTTTCTTTTTTCTTTTTTCTTTTTTTTTTTTTTTTTTTAAATGCATTTCTTGCAGATATAAGGCACATTACTCATTAGAATTGAAATTTGGCCAAAGGTCATTCCTGGTTATAGGAAAATGTTTACTTTTCATTAATTCCTCATTAGAAAAGCCTAAAAAATGTTTGTATTTCATGCTGCCATGGTTTGTCTTATTTGTAATTTAAGTCTTGATCCTACATTTGGACCTTCTGGATGAGTACTACATTTGCATTTACCAGGGCTCTGAATAAAACAGAGTGAAGGATGTATTTGCAGGTTTGAAGTCATACATATTGTTTTACCTGTTGAGTATCCTGTGCAATCATTACCTATCTGTAGTCGCCATGTATCATCACTAATGTATTATTGTTAAATGTGGTCACTTAATCAAAGCTCAGCAGTCAAACCTCACTGAGTATTTAATGCTATGTGAGACAGAAAATTATACTAGAATCAGGATCTAGCACTTGCTAGTAAATACAATGTTTTTGAAATTGCAAAATATTTCAGTTACAATATAAGAATTAAAGTTGAATTTTCTGGCTGAAAGATGTACAGTCTTACTACTGTACAGGCTACCTTTACATTCTACAATAGGAACAGATTTTAATATGCTTTTCTATTTTAAAATATATATAAAAGTGATGGTGAAGAAATTAATAAATGACATGTAGTCCTTAAGCTCAATTTGTGTAAACAGCTAGTACATTAAATATATGATGGATTCTAACTGATGAAGTTTTAATTTGAAAGTAACTTGTTAGCTGCTGATTTTAAAATTTTAGAAACCAGATAAATCCTCCTCCAAACTGGATGTATAGTTAAGATACATTTGCAAAATACTTTCAGAATGAAGAAATTAATAAAATAGTTACTAAACCATAGTGATTTCTGAAAGTATTAAAAGCATCATATGTCAATGATACCTACTTTGTTCCTCTCACTTTGGACCTCACAGACTGATAAGAAAGGAAAAGCGTTATAACCTAGAAGTAAAACTGTTGCATGATTATAACCCTGACAACCTCCTCCTAATGAGCTTCCCTGCAGATAGAGAAAAGAAACAGCTTTGATCTCTCAGAGTGAAGGATCTGAATGAACCACTGTTTTGAGGAAAGGAATCTGATTAGGTCTACTCTCCTAGTAATCAAAGTCACAAGCTACCATTTGAGGTATTTGTGAAATTCAGATAAGATTAGTTGCTCCTCAGATAAGCCACTGCACTCAGTAGGAGCTAATTTTGTCTGGGATGTGATCACAGGAAGTATCACAATGGGAAATGAAAAATAATTTTGGTGAATTTATTACAGAGTACAGCACCTTCTATTGGAAAATGTAAATTAACTTTAAAGGTTTGCAATCACTCTAATGATTAATAATGCTATCTCAGCAACATCTTCATTATTATTACCACTATTTCACAATGTATTGAGCTGTGTGAAATTTATTTGAACATCAGTTTCATCTCTAAGTAGCTCAAATTATGGCAAAAAAAAAAAAAAAAAAAAAAAAAGAGGACATTTATTTCCTAAGACAGCTCGCCTGAAGTTCTTTAAACAGCCTAATTTATGCTAGAGCCATATTTGATTCAAGAGAGACTCTTATATTTGGTAAACATGGATATTAAACATATGTGCATAAGTATATAATGAATAATAAATAAGCTGATAACATATCAATTTCCTCTCCCTTATAATTTCTTTGCCCCACTGTAAATGGGATAGAATGGCACCTCCAGAACTTTCAGGCTGGGAGGCAAACATAGACATGTTGGTGTTTATTGTAGCTCTTTTATGGAAATGAGCATTTGGAAAAGCAGTAGGTATCTGAATGAGAAGCACAAGAATGTTTCTGCCTGAGAAAAAGTCTTTTGTGAACTGAACCACAGTTCAGGTTTGGACCAGCATCTCCTTGCTACTGTATTATTTGTGGCCAGTAAACAATATACACAACACAAGGATTTGTTCTGATTGACAGTTTTAATTGGTACATACTTGAAAAATAAGAGTGGCCATTTAGGTATACAAAGAAAGGAAGATGAATTTCAATAAAAGAAACCCAAACTTTTAGAGTATTCCATATTTTTAGAACAAATAGCCTTTTGTAAAGTAATAATAATTGCTTTATTATGTACAAAATAAACAGATAAAATCTGTTCAGAAAAACTCTTCCTGCTGCTAAACAAGAGTATTCTCCTGAACAGCTTCTGACACTTAATAGTCATAAAAAGGACACATAAATGTACTTTTTCTTTTGAAACTATTGTAAAACACCTACATTAATTTCCATCAGATTTTGAGAGAGATTTTTAGGGGATGGGGGGGTTGCAAACATCAGTGACTCATTTCAAGCTGTCGCTGTTATTTGTGGTCAGCCAGAAGCAACTGATAATGGATTATTATCTGCTAAGGGAAGAGGAGGGCAAGGAAGGGCATATGTTTTGTTCATTTAAAATCAATTACAACCATCAAAATGCAGCCTTGAGAATTTAATTAAGCAGCTGCCTAAATACTGATATTTAAGGATGTTAGGCATCCCATGTCAGCCTACTAAACAAATGGCACAATAAAGATTCAAACTGCTTTGTTTCATTGAAGACTGAGCTTTTTCATTATCTAGTACTCAAACCATCTGGCTATGTCTGCAGAATGTGGGATGGTAGCTACTCTGACTCTTATCTAATGATAAGACTCTCACTGTCAAACATGTGCACCAGAAAGCAAATATTACAATCTTTTAGGCTTATAAAGTCTTCTTATTTCTTTACTGAAGGAGTATGTTTTTAAGACAACAAATTCCAGGGCCTAAATGATTATATTTTTCAGTTATCTAAAATTTCCAGATCTTTCCATGCCAATTCAGAAACAATGAAATTGCTTCAAGAGGCAGTATTCATCCAGTTATAATTAAGAGGGCAAGATAATTTGAGGTTTCTCAGTTATTACAGAACTGTCTCCAAACTGAGAGAGAGGCTGATTTCAACACTTTATGAATAACTGGGCATCCTTCCAAGTTGGGCATTCTGTTGTTTGGTTGGTTTTCTTTTTCATCTCAGATACCTGAAATTAAAAGCCAATGAAAAAGTTGGCTCTAGAAACTAAGCTTCACAGCCCTTCACAACTTTGCCTCTGCCAAAAATCTCGCATCGCATAATTTCCTTATATTCTCACTCTACAGTATGAGTCTGCACTGCTTCCACTTTCATTTCCAGCTATGTTGTCCACACTGCCACTTCAAATTAGGACTTTTTTTTTTTTTTTCTCTAGCATCGCTTCTCATCTGACATTATTTTTCAATTTACTTTGCTTTCAACAGCCTGTTTTTTCTTACAATCTCGTAGAAGAAAATTCACATACAAATCCACATTCTGTAGCAGCCTTATTTCTAACTTCTATAAAAAACCCTAAAAAAACAACAAACCTGTAGGAAAAAAACAACTGTGCTAATAACCCTTGTAGAGACACCTGGATAGAAGGAAGAAGAGCTATACAAACACAGTCATGCTCTGTGGGAATTGTTAGCAGTTCTCTGTGAATTACCAAGGGGACACAAACTACAGTATGGGATGTCACTAGCCAAAATTATTTACCAAAATTTTCCTGGCTTAGAGAGTTTCAGTTTGGACAGATATCATACTAGTTTTGTCTGAATCTAATTATGTATATTCATATTAGTGACTAATTCAGTGCAATAGGAGCAGATAAGTATATTAAAATTGCTGATGCACAGGTCTCTTATATGAAGCTGAGGATGCTTCTTCAGACTAGATTTAGCTTAGTCTCCAGGGCTCACTATTTTCACAACACACGCATTTCATAGCTTTCTGGGAGAAAACATGTTCAATGGTGATCATAGATGATTGGTTGAGACATCTGTAAAAGTGGGCATCTAATACCAAATTTCTTATTAAATTTCAAACTAGTGTAAAAGTAACTTTAATGTCTTGATTGTACTCTATTTTTTCCACTTTTCTATTACATGCTTTTCTGAAAAGAGTTCCTTGTTTTCCAAAGAATTATGAATTTTAAATTGCTTGATGATGTTTGAGAGAATTTAGTTTTTTCAAAAGAAGGGTATGCATATGATGTTGACCCTTCAGATAAAATCAGATAGGATTTGTGTCTTGATTGCAGGATCTTAACTCACCAAATGTTTCTACAGAAGTTTTTATGTTGTTTCGGGATTTTCCCTCTTTGATGGAAGCAAGAAAATGATTGTTCACTGTTTTTCTGCATTTGGCTCTGAAAAGGACTGGTCTTTGACTCCAAAGGGGAGGCTCTTTCAGCCTTTTTATATTGGTAAATAAGAAGCAGTTGCTGGAATGGAAATATTGAGGTTCAGAATCCTTGCTGTAAAACATTAAGGGATGCATCTCATATTACCGGACTATAAGTGACTATACGTGTGCACTACCTTCTGTCCCAAAAATGAAGAGAAGAAAATACAACTATTTCCTAGAGTATATACTTGTATATTCCACAGCAATGAAAATATGCTATAAACAGTGGAAGACAGGCTTCCTAAGCCTGAAAGCATCACAAAACAGGCAAATATTGAGCAGTCTGGTACCAAATCACCACTGTATGCACAAGTTCAGTATCAGTGGTCATATTCCACAAACTACATCTGTAAACATGTTAGGTATAAAGCAAAAACCAGCTTCTGATATTGGCTTTCAAAGAATTGTTCCAAATGCAAAATCTTTGGAACATCCATATCCAATACTGACTCAAAGAGAACAGGTATGAGAACTGAATTGCCTGGACCTGGTAAGTAGTGATGACACATTCATATCAAAGGGCTGGGGGGGGGTTGCTTAGAAGAGCAGTCTTTTCTTTGGCTGTTACAACTAATAAGATTTGTAATTGTTGGCTAAGAGACTTGAGAGGGATTCACTTTTGAACAGCACAAAAATTCATACTTCTTTTCAAGATGAATAAAAATTATTACCATTTCTTAAGGATCCTTCAGGTTTTGTTATGTGGCTTATAAGGACCTTTCTAACTAGAAAATTATATACAGCATACAGCAAAGTGTGGGTTTGTTTTGTTGTTTTGTTTTTATTTTTTTCCTCAAGTGGTTTAAAATTGATCTTGTATTAGTAGTTTAAATGCATTTAATTCTGGAAGACATGACAGCCTGAAGTAAAAAAAGACTTTAAAGGTGAAAGGGTTATCAACTGAAGAAAATTGTCCTGACACCAGTCTGCTGCAATCATGGGCAGATAAATTGTGTGATTTTAAATGAGGTCTCTTCGGTAAATTTTCCATGTTAAATCCAAAATAAACTAATATTATTTTTTAAAAAGAATTCCTGTCTGGAATCTGTCCCTCACATATTCAAAGAAATAAAATTCTTTGCTTTGAAACAGAATGTTTTTGTAAAAGCCTTTACTTTTCCCTGAAAAAGAAGGCCTACTTCATGTTTTGTTTCTAATTCTAATGTGGTTATGCATGCATCTATTTCTATCTGCCCAGACATATATATTTTCTTCATATGCATGAAAAATGCAGATATCCATACGTGCAGATAACCAATAGTTAAATAGTCTGGCTTGAAGTCTTCTGAACTACAAACACTTCAAGAAGAATTCATCAGGATTAGGTCAAATTCTTTGACCTGCTCATTTTTAAACAGTAGTGGGTCTCAGTTTTATTAGATGTATTTTACAAAGGCAATCTTGCTGCTGTTATGCATCGTTATTTTGGTCTGTCAGCTTTAAACCATGTTTCAGAAGATTTTCTTTCTGTTATGGATAAACATTTAAAAGAAGGAAAAAACCCAATCCAATTCAGCTGGGAATTTCATGCAGATTTATAGATTTCTCGCTTTATCATAGGGAAAGCTGTACTTCTAGGGCTTAATTTCTTCTTCTGTAAAATAGGGAATTAAAATAGAAGTATTAGTGGAGTGCCACTCCACTAATTTGTGAGTCAGCTCTGAGTGGTAGGGAATGAACCAGCCACTGAGCAACTAAAGCTTTTCCCTCTCCATGTTGAAAGACCCCAAGCTGCAGGCTAAGTGGGAGCAGGAACTCTGTAAACCCTGGAGTCATTCTGAGCCTCACACTTGCCCATGATATGCCTTGGATTTGCCTTACAAATCCTCATTTCATAGAGATGGATTATGAAAATAAAGAAGGGTAACAGGATCCCTGACTCCACAACCAGGATTAGATGGATGCATCCACTAAGCACTTCTGACAGGTGAAGTTACATCACTGCTTGTAACTTGATGTCTTTAATAAAACTGAAGTGAAAGTCTCAGCCTGAGTATGGGCTCAGATCAGATCATTTTAGCAACCTGGATAACTCCCAGCCCATTCTCTAGACATTGTGAACAAGGCTAAGCCAGTTTACAGAGCCTTGCTTCAGAACACAAGAAAGGTGATGGGAGTGAAAACAATAAAAAATGCAGAAATGAGTCATGAGTGACATTAGAAAAATATAAGCATATGAAAATTTGAGGTCCTTGAAGCTCTACAGAACCAAAAGGACTGTGTTCCTGACCTAATCATATGAGGTAGCTGAAATTTGAAGCTCCATATCTGAGTTTCTCTGGTTTTGGATAGATGGTGTAGGTAAAGGTACAAAGCATCTGGTTGGGGAACAGTGCTGCAGAAATGGCCTGATCAGGGGAAACTGCAGGAGCCAATAGTGTGCAGCCAGGTCCACCAGCAGGCAGCAGGCCAGGAGCTTCAGGGTAGACATCAACCCTGGAGCACTTAACCTGTGAGGAGGGGAGAAGGGAGCTGAGCCTGTTCAGCCTGTGTAAGGGGCAGCTTTGTAGGACCCAACAGCAGCCAGCCTGTGCCTCTCAGAGCATCAAGAAGGTGAATTGCTTACTGTGGTGCTTTGCAGGAGGAAGAGACACACGGGGCACAAGTTGAAACAAAAGGGGTTAGGCTTGGATGTACTTAGAGGAGAGGTTGTGCAGACTCTATCCTTGGAGGTTTCCAAAACACATCTGGAAAAACAACCAAGCAACCTGGCCTGACCTCATAGTAGACCCTGATCTGAGCCTCCCAAAGTCCCTTCCATCCTAAATTATTCTGTGATCCTATAATCCTACAAGTTCAAATTGAATTGCTGGTAATCAATGTTTTGTGTGTTTATTTGCAGCAAAGACTCCAATCTTCTTAAATCAGTCATAAAAACCATGGGTTTACTGAGGACAGTAACTGTGGTTTTTTTACTGTACGACTTTTTTTCTTTCAATGCAAGGTCTATGTTATAAATCCAACCTCAATTTAGTGTTGCATTTTATGTTCAAACCCGAAAAAAATGTCAGAAAGAAATAAAGACAAACCAGATCCTCAGCAGTTGCTAAGTCTAAGCTTATTTCTATTACACAGAAGCCAACCAAACCAGCAACAGGGTAGTGCCAAAGATCATCAGAACAGTCTGCCAAAGAAAAAGCCTTAGGCCTAGCTGCTGCTACTGGAAAACCCCAGACGAATGCCTGGCAAAGAACTGGCCCCAGACTTACACATTCTTATTGTGGAGAAGGGAATGATGACACAGTTTCCTGAACAATATTTATACACTTGTGCCCTGGAGCCTTGGTTTCTCACTCCAGTGAATATAAGAAAATCAACTGCAGAAAAGGCATTTCTGTTGCCTAAGGTGTCACCAGGACTATTTGTACTTTTATTTCTTTTCTTTTTATTTTACATTATATTCTTAGATTCCCATAATGATCTTAAATGAATGGAAGGATGCCATCATCACACAGAGTTTTCCATCATCAAGGGCAAAGCAGGCAGCATCCGGTATAGAATAAAGTCATTGGAAAGGTAATATGAGGTGCCACAGTCAAATAGAAACAGGGCTGAAAATGAAGTCCACATCTTCTGACTCCCTTCTATATGGGCTTCATCCTTCCTACTCATCTCATTCCTATCCAGATAGATTGTGATGCTTATATTGCTGTGTAATTACAGCAAAAGATGGTCCTGTATGTGCACTGGTACATGAAGGCTCCTAGCTTTATGGATGTCTTTTGGCATAAAGATATATATAGCTTGAACAATTTATGTCAAACCCATAATTCCTATGTCATTTCATATACACACTTGTTACAAGGTCACCAAAGGATATTTCTCCCAGGACATTACCCCATTTTCTTTTAATCAGTGTAACCGTTCCTGGACTATGTGGGGATCTCATTGTGAAGAGATTATTAAGGCATTTAGCATTATAGAGAAGAATTGGTAAATGTCTTACAAAAAGAACAATATTTATTAACATGATAGAAACATAGATAAGATTTTATAAAAGACTTTGTGATTATGCTTAAAATTTAACAGATGATTCATGAAATGTGTAACAAACCTCTCTTTGCAAGTAAAGCTACTTTAATTAAGAATTGCTCTTCAGATCTTCTGAGTAGTAGTTATATTACTATTTTTTTTTTCCTAATTCATAAATAACATAGATAACATCATAACTGAGTTTAGGTTCCTGCTATGTTAATTTCTGTGCATTGATATATTAGTAGATAGTTCAGCTAAGAAAAAAATTACAAAACAGACAAGAATGGCAGAAGACTGAAACAGTGAAAAGTGAGAGATGCAATGTTATTTTCATGAAGCTGGCAGCAAAGACTAGCCATTTTTATATTTCAGTCTCTGAGTAAACTACACTGTCTACTAAGGAAGTGGAGATCATTTGAATCTAGAAGAAAGTATACAAGGAGTAGATTCTGATCTGTTGTATTCATGTAGCAAGGTAAATGGGAAAAAATACAATTTACAGTAGCATACTAAGCTACATCCTCAGCTTTGCAGTAATAGAACCATATTAAGCAGCCAAAATGGATTCAGTGTGGCAGGGCCAGACCATTAGAAGTAAAACTTGTCCCTTTTAAAAGTTTAATAATTTCTACAAAAGGTTGTTAACATGACATGTATTAGCTGTCTACTTACTCCAGTCTAACATAAGCTAACATGTATGTAGGTAGTATGATGGCAAAATACCAACACCAGTACTTTTAAAATAGAAAGCTGTTTCACTCAGGTTTTATATAAAGTGCATGAAAATTGGTGTTTTGATTTGAGCAAATGACAGCAGAAATGAAACCAGAAGAATGTGCTTGAATGAGGTGGAAATGTGAAATTTTCTTAGTGTTTGCCATGAATTTTGTCCTAGTGCCAGAGTGGTTTCTATGCAGACTTATTGCAGAAATGATGGCTGTACTGCAGCTTTTTCTTGGTCTGTAGCAGTTTATCAGCATGATATCAATCTCTGAAATGCCTAGCTGTTACTGTCTGAAAACACAATAAAGCTCAGAAAAAAAACAGTGTTTCTTTACAGAGAAGAGATAGAAGAATAAACACAGATTTTCAAATGATAATCACTTTTATTCATTCTGAAAAAGTTGCTACTAGAAATAAAGTCAACTGGCAAGAGAAAGAAATACAGAAGATCCCATTTCTCTGTTTTGGAACAAGTGAAGACTTCCATTTTATTTGCTAAAGAAAAAAAGAAAAGCTGCTATTTCAAAAGTTCAACATAAATGACACCATATATAAAATAAAATATCTATGTAGAATGTCAGAGACTATTCTGCTAAATTATTTTTTTGTAAATAGTTCTTGATTAAATAAATAAACCTCAGCTGAAAAGGAGTTATTCCTTCAGTGACAGCTAAAGGATTTAGAATGCATAAGAATTAGAAACTAGAAAAAAAAAAAAACAACACCACAGCAATTGGAATATTTACCAGCTAAACCAACAGTAACATCAGAAACACATAAACACCTCTCAAAACCCAATATATTTACTACAGGACAGTAGCTATTTGACTTTGCAACATGTGAGATACTAGCACTAACTTCCCATTGCAGAATATTGCATTAACAGGCTTCCTTTAGAACATAGTGGAAGTAAAAGTATTCTTTAACATAGACTCATTTTTCGAGGTCAAAACTGAAACTGCACTCTGTCCTGGGACATTTTAGAAGGCAGGACTGAAAGCTCGGTGGCACTTTCTTGCTTTAAACTTCTCACCTTGGGAAGGAAATTTAGTGGTGCCATAGTCTGACTTCTTTTTTGGCTAGAGACAAGTCCATAAGGGTGATCTTATTTTACCTAACTTATGCATCTAAGAATTTTCTGTCTAAATCTAAGTTAGTCACTCTTTTCTTGACATAGCCAAAGAAAAGAAAGAAGCAACTCCAAGGAGCACAATCACTTCAACCTTTAATAGACATCTAACTTTCTGCCCAAAATAGGTTATCTGAGAAAAAAAGCCTGTGCATGTCTCAAATGTGTCCTGACTCTATAGTAAGAGACCTGGGTGCTCATCTGCCTCCTTCCTTACTCTGGTTTCCATGCAGAACAAACCTGAGAGAAGCAAAACCACTCACCAGAGGTAAATTAATCTGCAATTAGGGATAATTTAGATTATTTGTTATCTTAAACATTTGACATAATTAGTTGTCTCCAAAGAGACACTGGTGTGTGTGTGTGTGTGTGTGTAGTATTCAGACCTAAATGAGTGAAGTTTTGTGTGATGATCTTATTCAAAATTAATTTCGACATGTTCAGCATCTTGCACTCCATGATTTACTTGCACTATGAGGGATAAATTTTACAATGATTATATTGTATAATGGAATCTTTAACATCGGCATCCATTACTTAACATGTTGAAGACTTATTATCTGCTTATTCAATTTCTCCTCCATGTGTGAAATAGATGTTAATTATGACTAGGTAAAATCACCGGAAATACGATATGTTGGCATTAGTTCACTGGAATGAAAATGTGCGCTAATAAATGTTCTATAGTCAGTAATTAGAAACCCTTGTAATTTTCCCCTGTACCACAAAAAATAATTATGATTGTAGATGTTCTTTACTGACTGGTCCTGTTACTCTCATGAAACTTAGTTGGCATTTCCATTAAGGGAAAAGTGCTTAAAGGAACCCCCATTTCACCTATTAACAGAAATCAAAGATACTTCACTTAATGTGATGCTTATTGACTAGTTGCCTTACAAATATGTTTCTTTTAAATATGGAGGGCAACTCACACATTACTACAACTACTAGCTCTACTACAACATGTGCTGCTCCATAAGATTTTTAATATTCTTACAATCTAGAATAAATTTAGATTATTTTTTTCCTGCTGTCAGTAATATCTTTTTTTCTGTCTTCAGTGACAGGTAAAATTCCAGGACAGTTTTACAGGATTATATAAACAAAAGTTCTTGAGATTTTGTTTTTGTTGAAGAAATATTGTAACTCCATATATTCAGAACAGCAATGGAAGATTCTGTACGTAACTATATATAGTTTGTTTATAAAATTCTCAAAATTAGTTTTCCATGTATTAAGATACAGATTCTGGTACTCTTAAGAAATCACTAAGAATCAGACTGTCTGTTCATGTTTGGGGGATGGTTTGTAGAATATCACCGAGAAAAATTAATACAATCCAATTCAGGAATCATGCCTTTGAAACAAAATCTGTGTTGTAGAAATGAATAACTATTAGAGCTCACAGCTCCCAACTCTGGAATTTAACATTCCACATTTCCCTTAACCATAAAAAATGTAGAGGAGCCATGTTCAAAGACAAATGTAGTAAAACATTAAATTAATTTTACAGTGTGCACATTATAGGTCAAGCATGTCTAAAAGTTCCCAAAACAAACTGCATCAATGTCACTGTAAGATATTTAACATGGAATAACATAAGCAAAACATAATAATAATAATAAAGGACATTTCTACTGTCTCTCTTTTATGTCTCCTCATCATACTTTCAATAATAGATGAGGTAGTTTGGAGCATATATCAAAATCTGCTCTCGATTTTTCTGGTGTCAGTTCTAATGATTTAACTCACTAATATGTTACCTATAATGAGGAATCATTCAGTTCAGTGCTACTTTCTTTGGGATAAATTACTATTCAACTATTCCCATTACACCATAACATCACCATGCTTTGCATTTATTTTTTTCTTATTTTTTCTTTAAAAACCCAAAACATTTATTGGTATACTCAAATTGTTTCCCAAACTCTAAGGAAACTTCAGTTAGGTTATAAAAACAGGGGTCTCCTAACTCCCATGAATCCAGAGCTAAAAGATAGCAGCAAATACTGGTCACAAGTTCAAGAAGGAAAAAATACATATGTTTTTATGAAAATAATCACATGAGCATAAAAATAATAATTTCCAGGTTGCCATCATTCCTGAATAACATTCTTGTTCAAAAGAACTAGAATTATCCATTTCTGTTATGAGTGTCTTAATCTGTCTTCCTTTCTTACTGTAATATTAAGAAAATATGATAGAGGATCCCATAATTTATTTAGGAGATAATCACAGAAGTTTTTAGAGGTACTAGAATATTGGTTGTTTCAAAGAACTTGATATAAGGAGTAATAGATATGTGATAAGCTAAGCATGTAGATAGCCTTGTTATGGCTCACTATTTCCCCCTGAAATTCTTTGATTCTTTAGACATTAAATTATTACCCATGGGTCATATCTGCCAGTATAAAATGAATTACACTTTAAACCTAATCAAATACTCTGAAGTAATCTCAATTAGCCCAAAAGACTGAAGCACAAGTCAAGGCCTGCCTGGGAAATTGTTTGGTTCTGTTGTGGGGGAGGTACACATCTGGTGCCTGAGACACCTGAGATTTTCATTGAGGTAAAAAACAATGAGGGTTTAAACATGGAGCTACCATTTGTAGTCTGCATTACCTTTCTTTGGTGCAAAGGTTATATATCACTCAACAGCAAATTCTAAGCACTGTTGACAATGAGGAAAGTGATAATGGATAGATGGAAAAAAGGAAGAGGGACGATGAGAGAAAGAGGGTGAAACAAGTAAAGGAGGTCATGTGATCAAGAGATTTATATAAAGTCAGTTGGTATATTTTATAAGTATTATTCTGGGTCACACATAATTGTTCCATGCAAAAGACCTCAGTATCTCTCAGGTCTTCCTCCTTCACTAATTATTTAGATATCTTGAAGAGAGATCACCTAACTTATAAGCAGATTAATGAGTATAAAGGCAGAGTCAACTACAGAAATGTGTAATAGAAAACAAGAGACCTAAGTAGGTGCTAGGAACTTGAAGCCTGGTTCTATCATCACTTAGTAGGTGGGATTCAGATAGCAATCACTGGAACATAGCAAGATTTCAGAAAGGCTCAGAATTTATGGGACTCCCCACTTATGCATAATTGAAAGATGGGGAAAGTTAGCTTGAATTCCAAGATCTGTGATACTAATAATGCAAAACTCAGCGGGTTTGGAATTTTTGAGTGACACAGACATTTAAACTAACATCACATAATTATTTATCATCTCAAAAAGACACTGCAGCATGAAGATTGTGTTATACAAATTTACACCTATTCACATTGATGGTTCTTGGCCTTCAGTTTTTGTTACAAGAGAGAGAGTATGAATTCACTTGCTTTTTGTATTTGTTCTTTAGACATTCCATCAAAAGCTGGTGTGAAGATCTCAAGACTGACAGAGCATGCTTTATCATGTTAGCACTCGTGCAAGTTATCACTCAAGCAGCAGCATAATGTAAAGTACATCCTCTGAAAGGCCATTGCAATAACACAGCACAAATGTCACTGCTATGAATAAAACATGGGAACAAAATAAACTCTCATGCCTCAGGGTATAGATCAACAAAAGCTTTACACTCAGATTAAAAGGATTAAATCTTGCTGTTCAGCATATGTGCATTGCATAGAACAATGGGTTCACTAGGCTTCTACTGAAGAACTATACTGCTGTAGTTAACAACCACCATGAAAACAAAGTGTAACTGCAACAACTGTTATTTTAATAAGGGTATAAAGAAACCTTTCCCTATATACAGGGAGGCTCAAAGAGTGATTTCTTGCACTGTCTTCTGAAATACCAGCCATTACAAAATGCCTCCAGCAGCACCCTCAAGTTCAATTCCTCAACTGTTTACACAAACCATGTTTACATTAGCACGGTTTGATGGGAAGTGTATCTATTAAGCCATTAGTATTGAGGATGCAATAACCCCATTATACACATTTCAGGAGCACATTATCACTTGGTGCATAAGAGGTGCAATGCCAAAGAGCACAGTCTAGTTTACATTGACCCAAAAAGTATTGATTTCCTGTGATACAAGACTACTCCATGATTCAATCCAAGAAGCATTTTCAGGGGTTAACTGGATGATTAGCTTCAGAACCATGTTCAATGTAAATTGCTGTTGTAGACACACTAGTCTCGCCCTCAGAGCACATACCAAAGTATTACTGAAGTGTTCCATCTGGAATGCCTGAAGGAAAACCCTAACAAGCCCCAGGTGTCACAAAGTTTTTCAGTGCACCTTCTGAAGCCACCAGGAAAGCTTGCACCCTGGTGCCTCACAACATGGAGCAACCTGAAATGCAACACAGCTGTGAGCATGCTTCAATTCCGGATGTCTCATCGAAAGCTGTGTGGCAGAGGCAACACAAAATGCTCTCTCATTTGTTAGTGTCTCCATGTTATTACACTAGCAAGACAATGCCCCTAAGAGGAAGTCTTCTCCATAGTGCACAGAAATCCCATATCAATCTCTTACTAGTAAGGACTAAGTATCAAATCTGGTGCCTTAGAAGATGTCAGTCCCTTACTGAGGAGAGGCCCATTAAGACAACCACATCTTTCCATTTCTTCCCATCACTTCTCAGTCTTTCTCAAATCTTCTGCTGCCCTGTCTGGGGTTGTCTTTTCTGGTATTGGAGGCTGAGTGTGAGACCAAGTTTGCCAGACAAGCCAAATATGTCTAGCAGTGAGGCACACCATAGTTGAGGACATGTGCATGTAACCTAAGCCATCGTTTCTCCTGCCAGTTCCTGTAAGTAGCTATGTCCAGTGTGTCCTCAGACATGCTAGGCTGCTGGGGCCACCCCAGGCAGACATGCACTTTCTGATCACACAGTGGATTCATTATGCAAGAAAACAAAAGCACACAGGTAGAAGTTAGTCTAGTGGGAATGGGTTTGTCTTAAGTGAAAAACTCATATATCACTGTCAAAAGATTCATCACATCAGTATCTCTCTGCTTTTTTACTGGTATTTTTAGGTTTGAAATTCTAAGAAGGACTGAAAATCTATGGACACCTTGGGGTGATCTTCCAAGGGTATGCTGTAGTGATGGAAAACCACCACACACAGAATAGGTTATGCAAGTATATCTGCTTTTTAGCTGCTTGCATAGCATGTCATCGCTAAGTCTCAGCTTTGGTTGCTTGACTCCTTTTGTGGAGTCTTAGAGTTGAAGCTGACTCCTTGATCAATCTGTTTTTCTAAGAAGACAGAGACTGTCTTACATACCTTCTGGACAGCTGATGGTTACTGAGTCTTGGTAATGCTCATCCTTGTGATTATGCTATGAAGGTTTACACATCAGAGAAAAATTGCTGTGGCAACATTAATATAGTCTTATTCTCTCTGGGGATAAAATGTGTAAGTGGACTGCATGTAATCTGCTGATATTGTGCCTGGGGATAAAAGATTAATATGCAGAATTTCCAAAAAACTATTACACAAACACATACATGCATGCAATAACAACATTAGCAACATTTTAACAACTATTACCAATAGTTCCTTCTGTGCTCCAGGATCTTGTAAGGTCTTTTAATGCTGGACTAGGCTTATAAGCATCTTCCAAAAAATAAAATATTGAAGCTCTCTGCCTCATACCAGTGAGATTGCCAGGGCAATGTTATGTGCTGACTTAGAAGTTAAGCCAAAAAGGGTCATCTTGCTTTGTAGGAATTAAGGAGGTTTAAATCCCTGGGACAGTAGTTAAGATCAACCTTGTCCTGTGTGATCTGCCAGGCACACATAGAAAATAGTCTTTAGTGGATTCGCACCATAGGAGAACTTTTCTTGTCCCTCTCACTTTTTCTTTTTCTATGAAGTAGTGGTAGATAATACTGTTTCATCTTTAGATACATTGAGGAATAATGTGGTACCAGATGGAGCAGACAGAGTTGTGGTGGGTCCTAGAAAGGCAGGCTGTAAAGTTTTGTAATCTCAGTGTCTATCTGAGAGCCAATGCCAGCATAACTAGGGTTGTTTCATGAAAACCAATGTTCACGTGGATTCTATGTTGTGGCACGATCATGGATTCATTCTTCTAAAGTAATAGAGCAGCATAGTTATGAACACAAGATATCTGGTCTTAACCAACATCGTGACTTCTAAGTATATTAATCTTTAAGACATAGTTTCTAAAAATGCAAGAAACATTACTATTTCTAGAAATAAGTGGATTATTTGAAAATTTATTTAACTGCATTGCACTTGTTTTAACATTGGAGTTAAAACAGTATTAGGATTACACATTGTAGTTAATTTTCCTTCCATACTGTTCATGAAAGAAAAAAGCACAAGCCAGAATAATGATTCAGTTGAAGAAAACCAGTTTTACTGTGTGAGATGGTAGCTACCAATTGCTCTGTGGATAATGACTTCAATAGACATTCACTCTCACTTAGTGTTTATCACTCTGTAAAAGCCATCCGTGGTCATTTGGGTTTTACTGCAGTCCCTCACTATTTTCTCATTAGCTCAACCCTTCCAAAAACATTACTTATTTGCACAACATGGAACAAAGAATTTATGAATGTTGAACTAGCACAGGGAAAAAAAAAATTATTTGAGCATCTCATTTAATAGATGTAGCAAAACACAGCTATTTTTTCCAGATATGCTTGCTATCTTAATTATTTGAGGAAAACACACAACTCCTGTGTCATTGAAGAAATCTTGAATTTAAATAAAGCATGTGCTTAATTTTTGTTCATGGTAAGTAATGTTTCTGCATCTTTTTCTCTACAGAGATGTGTAATGTCTTTGTATTTACTATACTATATTCACTATTTACTATATGTGTACTGATACATACACAAGTATACACACATACATAAATGCACACACAAGATTTGCCTATCAGCAGACACAGTTTTGAAATGAAAGGATTTTCACAAAGGTCAGTCCAGCACTTTGCTTGTAGTTATTTTCACAGTGTACACTTTGATCTCAGGGTCTTAGCTCTAAAATGAATATATAACCAAGTTAGGAACAGTGAGCAAAAGCCTGAGTTAAACAAAGGGGAGTGGACACACAAGGGCGTTGCTCAGGTTTGGGATATTTGCTTGCATGATTACTTGTAGACCAAGGTGAAAAGTGCAACTGTCTTCTTGGACTGAACAGAGTGTGTAAACAAGCACAAAAGAGAGATTAACTCTCAGCATCAAGAAATGTTTGTGCTCTTGACATCAATGGGTGATTTTTGACAATAAGAAAAGGGCAAATATTGGGACAAAAGGCTCCAGCCTGTGGTTTGTATTTAGTCATCTCTTAATATCAGGTAAACTTGTTACAGAGACACAAATTACTCATGTGCTAGGCTGTGATTTCACTAAGGTAGGAAGAAGTGTTGATGTAGATGGAGTAAATATAAGCAGAACACTGTCTTGTAACTGGTACCTCTTTAATCCTTCTCAAGTGATGACAAATTGCCATTTGCAGAATGCTTTGTGTGAATGTAAGCCATTCAGATAAGAGAAACACACCAAGGGAGAGAGCTGTAGCCAAAGTACCATATTGCCACTAACTAACACTAATGAACAAATAAACATAAAGCAAAACACTGAAAATGTCAGGAACCTTTTCATTTTTTGCCCTGAAGTATGGCTGACATGACTTATGTGAAACTAAAGTTTATGTATGTCTGTCTTTAAACAGACATTGCTAGGTTGGTACAATATTAATACATGTACTGGTGTAAATTAAATACATGAAAGATTATGTTTACAGTACATATCTCCTTTTAAAAGTTCTGATTTTACTACACATGCAAACGCTCCCTAAAAATCAAGTCAGCACAGGACTCCAGTAGGAGTTTATTGTCTAGGAAGGGATCCTGTCACTGATGAAAGTAACAGGTGTCTATCAAACATCAAGATTTCTGTTAGAGGTAGTGACTTTTATTAACCATCAAGTTTTAAAAGTTTTACCCCTATATATAAATCTTGCTTTAAATACACCACCATCGCTACAGTGCTGCTGTTAATGTGTAAGGCCTCTAAGGCTTTGAACATGCACCTGTAATACATAGGATTCAGTCTGTATCAGCATTCTTTTATTTTGAGAGGGTGAAATGGAAAAATTAGTCCCACTAAAACACAGACTCCAAGCTCAGAACTCCTAAACTTCCAAAACTCTCACTGAGCATTTCCAGAAATTTACCCCAAAGCACTGGAAAAATAGGTAGAGGAGGGAGGGGTAACAAAGGCAGTGAGAGTGTTTGATGACTTAAGGATAGCAAATAAGACTGGCATAAGTCTGAACTGTTGGCTAAGTATTGTGAAGTATGTAAGAAGTCCCTTCCAGTTTAACAGTGAGTAAAACACATAGTATACACATAGAAATTCAAGGGTTCCGATATGGTCAGGACAATAATTGTGTGGGTTTTTAGGACAGGTTCCTGAAATATTACTGGTTTATAAAAATCCTGTGTCCTTGTTGGTTTAAAGCCAATATTGATGGCTGCTTTGTACCAAAAAAAAAAAAAAGTCAAGGTGTTTCTTTCCCTTCTGTTCGACTTAGATTACATTTAACTTAATCAGAACCAGATTGTAACCTGACGTGTATGTACATAGAGGAGTAGGGAGGATTAGAGCATATTTTTATTGCTTCACATTGGCCTCATATCATGGACACTTGCCTTTTACATATTTATAAACATTAATGAGGTCACCCCTCAGTCTCCTCCAAGCTAAAGACACCCAGCTCCCTCAGCCTTTCATCATAAGGTAGATGCTCCACTCCCTTAATCATCTTTGTGGCTCTGTACTGGACTCATTCAAGCAGTTCCCTGTCCTTCTTGAACTGAGGGGCCCTGAACTGGACACAGTATTCCAGATGTGGTCTCACCAGGGCAAAATAGAGGGGGAAGAGAACCAATCTTGACCTACTAGCCACACCTCTTCTAATACAGCCCAGGATGCCATTTGCCTTCCTGGCCACAAGGGCACATTGCTGCCTCATGATCATCATGGTGTCCACCAGGACCCTCAGGTCCCTTTCTCCTGTGCTACACTCTAATAGGTCAGTCCCCAACCTGTACTGGTATGTGGGGTTATTCTTCTCCAGATGCAAGACTCTACACTTGCCCTGTTATACTTCATTAGATTTCTCCCCACTAACTCTCCAGCCTGTCTAGGTCTCTTTGAATGGCAGCACAGCCTTCCAGTGCGTCAGCCACTCCTCCGATCTTTGTGTCATCATCAGACTTGCTGGCAGTGCACTCTGCTCCCTCATCCAGGTCACTGATGAATATGTTAAATAGTACTGGTCCCAGTACCAACCCCTGAAGGACTCCACTAGTTACAGGCCTCCAGCTAGACTCTGCCCCATTGACCACAACACTCTGACTTCTTTCCTTCAACCAGTTCACAATCTACCTCACTACCTGATCATCCACACCACACTTTCTCAGTTTAGCTGTAAGGATGCCGTGGGAGATGGTGTCAAATGCTTTACTGAAATCCAGATAAACCACATCCACGGGACTATCATCATCTGGTTACATCTTCATAAAAGGCTATCAGGTTGGTCAAACATGACTTTCTCTTGGTAAAACCATGTTGACTGCTCCTGATGACCCTCTTATCCTTCATATGCCTAGAGACAGCTCCAAGAATAAGTTGTTCCATGACCTTTCCGGGGATGGAGGTGAGGCTGACTGGTCTGTAGTTACCCAGGTCCTCCTTCTTGCCCTTTTGGAAGATTGGAGTGACATTTGCTTTCCTCCAGTCCTCAGGTACCTCTCCTGTTCTCTGTGACTTAGTAAAGATGATGGAGTGTGGTCTAGAAGTGATTTCTGCCAGCTGCCTCAGCACCCGCAGGTGCATCCCATCAGGGCCCATGGATTTATGTACATTCAGATTACTCACCTGATCCTTAACCCAGTCCTCATCAACTGAGCAAAATTCATCTTTTATCCTGACTTCTTCTGGGGCCTCAGGGGTCTGGGGCTCCTGAGGACAGTCTGCAGTAGTACAGACAGAGGCAAAGAAGTAACTACGCCTTCTCCATATCCTCTGAAACCAGAGCACCTGCCTCATTCAACAGTGGGCCTACATTTCCTCTAGAATTAGTTTTATCTGCAATGTATTTGAAGAAGCCCTTTTTGTTGTCCTTGACCTCCCTTGCTAGGTTTAACTCCAAGGAGGCTTTAGCTTTCCTAGTTGCCTCCCTACATTCTCTGACAACAGTCTTATATTCATCCCAAGTGGCCATCCCTTCCTTCCAGGATCTATAGACTCTCCTCTTCCACTTGAGTTTGCCTATCAGTTCCCTGCTTAACCATGTGGGTCTTCTGGCTCCCTTTTTTGATTTCCTACCTGCTGGGATGCTCTGATCCTGAGCTTTGAAAAAGTGGTCCTTAAAAATAGACCAACTGTCTTGGGCCCCTTTACCTTCTAGTAACCTGTCTCATGGGATTCCCACTATCAATTTATTGAAAAGATCAAAGTTAGCCCTGCTGAAGTCCAGAGCTGTGATCCTGCTTGGTATCTTGTTCCTACCTGACAATATTCTGAACTCCACTATATATCATGGTCACTGCAGCCAAGGCTGCCCCCAACCTTAGCCGCTTCAGACAGACCCTGCTTGTTAGCAAATATAAGATCCAGTACCACTCCTCTCCTAGTTGGCTCATTCACCATTTGCATCAAGAAGTTATCATTGATGCACTGGAGGAATGTCCTGGACTGTGAATGGCTAACTGTGTAGGTCTCCCAGCAAAAGTCTGGATAGTTAAAATCCCCCATGAGAACCGGGGCCTGTGATTGTGAGGCTGCTATCAACTGCCTATAAAAGGCCTCATCAACTTCATCCTGATAAGGTGGCCTGTAATAGACACCTACAACAGTATCATCCATGCTAGCCTGCCCCTTAATTCTCACCCACAGACTCTCAAGTCACCCCTCAACCTCCCCCAGACAGAACTCAATACATTCTAGTTGCTCTCTCATGTAAAGAGCTACTCCACCACCTCACCTCATTGGCCTGTCTTTCCTAAAAAGGACATAGCCATCCATGACCACATTCCAGTGATGTGAGCCATCCTACCATGTCTCTGTAATTGCCACCAGATCATAACCCCTTGCCTGCACACATATTTCCAGCTCCTCCTGTTTGTTCCCCATGCTGTGAGCATTGGTGTATAGGCATTTGAGGAAGGGAGTTGATTGTGTAGATTTCACCCCCAACACTGGCCTGCCACCCTTACGCTCAACTCTAGCATGCCCATTTTTATCCTCTTCCCCCTTCAAAAATAGTTTAAAGCCCTTTCTATGAGCCCCACCAACTCAATCATTCAAGGTACAATGAAACTCTAAGTTAAATTTAGGCATTCAGATTCCTGGTTCTCAATTCTACTGCACTGGTTTGGGCATATTGCTTTCCTCATTGCAGTGTTTGTCTGGGTTCTACAACCTATAAAATATGTGTGCCACAGTCATATGACCAGCTGATGAGTAGTTCCTGCAACAGGACATGGGAGAATTGAGAAGTTAATATGGACTAAATCACAGGTTTTCTGTAAAAGTGGGAACTCAAAGGCAAAGAATTGCTGTGGAGGCAGGGGGAAAAATATAAATGACCCTTTCACTAAATAATTTAAGGAACTCAATGTAAATGTCTTCTTGGCAATTGTTTCCCTCCATTTTTATTCAGCCTTTTGAACAGATTGGAACCAGTAGATATGCTATAAGTAAAAATGTGGGTTTATGACATCCAAAAGAAATAAACAACTCCTGGATCCCTGGATAAGTTCCAGATCTGTTTAATGTTTTGGGTTTTTTTAATTGTTAAACTGAGAATTTAAGCGGATGCGAGCTATGCAGACCAAAAATCTGAGACTTCAAAGACAGCATTGTTAAAAGGTTATTAAAAGAGAATTTGCTTCTCCTTGTCTCTTATTAAAAGCAATAAAGATATCTGTGTTTTTTTCTTCAGAATTCTGAGGTAGTATAACATTTTCATCCCGGTTTACTACTAGAGTAACCATATTAGTTGCTTTGCTACCAGTGTAATGCAAAGTGGTAGGTGCCCCCATTTGTTGAAAGGAAAATGTATTTGATTTTATAAAATAATTGCTTTTCCATTAATCAAGTTTGGTAAAGGAAGACAAAGGGTGCTGCTTCTGTCATTTTGAAGGGGAAAAAATTATAATATCTCTTTAAAGATACTCCCATTCTGATCATCAAACTGTAGACAATATGAATGGGATAGACAGAAGGATATCCTTTAGTCTTCTCATTGAAGTAGGGTTTCTTGGTGACACAAGTCTAAAAAAGAAGACAGCAAACAAAAGAGACCTTGCTTCTATGCACTACAGATTTGGATGATTTTCCAGCATAGTGGAATTTGAATTATTTTGCCTATGTTATAAACACTCATACTGATACTACAATTGGTTTGTATTTCTATCCCAGAGCACTCCTGTACCAGGAAATCTCTCAGCCTTGGTAGAGTAGGGTAATCACAAGTCATAATAAAGGGTAAGAAGACGACAGTTGAGACAAATGCTAGAGGTCAAGCAGTTATGTTTACAGGTTATTTGAAAACAATGTGAGGGCCAGAAATGCACAGGCAGTTTTGGAGAATGTTTGGGAACTGAGATGTTGTTCAACTGAAGGAGATGAGAAGAGGATTAATGCTAGCCCAAGGCTGAGAGCCAAATGAGGAAAAAGCACAGAAGTTTGGAAAGAATATCTCTGAGGAATCTGACCTCATCTAGTCTAGAACAAAACATTTCTGTGTGTATAAATATTTCTTTCATAAAAGAGCTTACAATCTAAATCAATAAAATGAAGATGGTAATGGAAGATTGTCTCAATATTTTGGATAAAACTAGAAGCACCAAGGATTTTACTGCTTTTCCAGTCACAAAGGAAATAATCTGCTACATTTGGTAAAGACCCTAGAATACCTCTTTATTGCCATCTCTAGATATAAAAAATTGTACAGACAGATTTAATATCACTTCCATTTCATGATTCAGATTAGTAAACTAGAGATGACCAATTCTAAGGTCACCCAGACAATCAAGAACAGAGATGAGACCAGAAATAAATGGTGGTAATCAGTTCAAGAATGGTGATATGGACTAGCACCATGGATACTTATCACCATTTGAAGTGTCCTCCATATTGCTGTCTTAAGAATTACCTTCCTTTTGAATCTATACATATTACTATTTATGCATTTACTTTACTACTACTGTTATTACTATTGATATTAACAATGTATTATAAAAAATTTTATGACAGTTCTATGAAACTTAAGAAAACATGACATATTTATGATAATTATTACATTGTAAAAAACAAACAAACAAAAAAAAACCAACAAAAAAACAACCTTATCTAAGTTCATAATTTTAATGTTTTAACTACATCAGTTTATTTCTTCAAGTTTCCATGCAAAAGAATGGACCCAAAGGCTAATCTTTTTCTGAGAACACTCAGGCAGAGGTATAGCAGCTCCAATATATACTTTTTTTTCCCTCAATGTAAAAAGGACATATTTCCATAAAATCCTCAATAATTAAGCAGCAGAAATGTTATTAAATATTTACTAAAAGCATCCACATATAAAGAATTCAAAGCCTGTTTGTATGTGTGACATTTTACATTTTGCAAGTGTAATATGTATATATTTAGTTTGGAATCTATTATATATGTAAACCTGATATAATTTCCTTTAGATTTGTTCTCTAGGTAAAAACTACTGTCTTTAAGGAGATTACTGTTGTAACATAAACATACTGTTTGTATTTTCTTTACTGGAGTGAATATTCTTTAATATAGATCACTTGCCAATACAAATCCAAAAGAACAGATTCATCTTTCTCTAAACACAATTTTTAAAATTGCTTTTAATTTCTCTCTTACATGTGAGAATATCCTTGATTTATCTTTTATATTGTTCATTTACCCTTTTTTCAAAACTCTGACAGCAAACCCCGTCTTGTCATGTAAAACTTTACAACCTCTTTAAACTCAGTTCAGAGCTTTTGGGATCCATTGGCCCAAGTGTGTGATGTCTGCATTATGAATACTGTAGGTCAATGCTTGTTTAAAAAAAAAAAAAAAGGATAAAGAAAAAAAAAGGAAAAATTCCCATTGGAATGTTGAACAAATAATGATGAAAATTTTTAAGACTTCTAAAGGCTTTTCTTTATCAAAATGAAATCTGGGACCTAATTTGACCTGACAGAGTCCCTTTAGTACATGGAAATTAAATGCAATAACCAGCTTTGACATCATATTTAGAACGATGGTATCACTCTCTTGTATGTCCTTCACCTGGATGTTAATGTTAAGTACTGCAAACAAGATATATTTTTCTAAGTATGCTAACATTACACACACATGAGTGTAATGTTAATATACTTACAAACAAATTTAGAAAGATGAAAACAAGAAAGGTCCTTGCTGACTAAAAAAAAATAACTCTACATTTTCTCAAAATAGATATAGATGGTTTCACTTTGGATGCAGTTTCTTGCAGAAAATGTGTTGTATTGACATAGCAGCAGCTGTACTTTATGATAGGGCTGAAAATATTTTTAAAAACCCACCAGAGACGAAACAGCTAAGCATCAGTTTTTAGAAAAGAATCCAAAGTCAGGACCTCATTCAAGCATATTGTTAACTGGTTTCCTGAACAGAGATGGACTGACATAGTATACTTAAGTGTACTTTCTATACAGTGTAAGATAGAGTGATTTTTGTTGACACATTGGTGAGGAATGACTGTTTTGGAATGGGTCATTTTGTCTCCCCTTGGATCAAGAATGTGGCCTGTCCAGTGTCTCAATAACAGAGTGGATGATCCAGAAAATACGATTGCCATGACCCTTTCCTTTATGGACAGTAGAAAAGAACTGGATAGGCAGTTTTCCAAAATGTGGACAGTTCTGGCTTGGCCAAAATGTTGTAAGATGAAACGTTATGCATGAAAAGAGACAGACAGATCTCTCAATCTCTAGAAATTCTGATTAAGTTCTTTAGTTTTTCCTGTTGGAATGACTGGATTCACAAAAGAATAAAGAGTGATTCATAAAGATTGAATTATACAGAAATTCTTAGTATCTTACTAGGGCACTTACTAACTGTTCTGATTATTCCTCTTTTTCTACCATCCACCCAGATGTTAAAATTATTTTTGGGGAATACTTCCCTGCTACTGCCCATGCGCCACGCTACTCGTGATCCTTTGTAGCGAGCACAGTCCTATGCTGGGCACAAGGACTTCCCCATATGACAAAATGGGAGTGTTAAACATGTAAGAACAGCAGTTCAACCTGCTGGAAAAGAGGTCCTGTAGCTCAGGAAGTGGAAGAGAAGGCCATGACTGTCATATGGAATCACAGACACAACTGTCTTGGGCTCTGACAGTTTAGCAAGCTCTGTCTCACAGAATTATTCTGGGAGCAGCAGTGCCTAGATTTCACTTAGTTGTCAAAGAATGGTGTCTGTATTTATTTTTGCCTGGGAAAGCTGAATGTATATTTGTGTCCTCCCAGCACTGTACGAACTAGATTAGAGACTACGTAGGCAGGGAATTTTTTTTTCTGTTTTTAACAATTTTGTTTTGTATAAAAAGTCTGGATTCAGGTCTTCTGCCTCCTAAAATACTGCCCTGTTACTTGCTATAGACTTCCATCTCTTAAGGAATAAATGAATATTTATTCGACCAAAGAAAGAAACTATGTCCATACTAGTGAATAAGTCCTGATAGAAATGCTGGTTTGACCATCAGGCATGACACAGCATGACCTGGGTCTACACAACTGAACTCTCTTACTTCAGAAGCAGAATGGCTGGACCCATACTGCCTACCAGGTACTATTCCTGTACAGCACTGTGGCATCGTCAAAGAAAGAGCTAGAAAGCACCAAAGCCAAAAACAGATTTAATCCTGCAGGGATTCATAGGACTAACTGGGAAAAAGCAGGAAAAAGCCCTTCTTTTGTGCAAGAAACTGTTTGAATTATAAATCTCCAAATAGCATAAGAATTAATTGTTTATTAGGACTTAAACCCACAAGAATATATATAAGTAGGAAGATAACCAGGGAATTCGAATATTGATAACACTAGGAGGTAGGCGACATTTAAATAGCACTTCAGAGCTTTTGTGAATTTTGTTATGTCTCCCTTTACTTTGATTACAGCAAAAGCATCCAAACACGCCCCAGTTATAACAAGTACAATGATACAGAGAGGCTGTAACCATATTTCTGTTGTGAGATTACTCTGTCATTTACAAAAGAAAAAAATAAAGTATTATAAGTACATTTGATGAAACTTAAAATGTCATATTATTATCTGGTTTTGGCAAGCAGGAAGAGGATGGTGTTCTAGAAATCTGAACACTTTGTTCCAAATAATTTCCAATTTTTAGATAGACCTTCAATAACCCAGATTTGGACCCAGGATACATTGCTTTCACATTCTTAAAAAGCTCTTGAAAAGTATGGCAGGATTCAATTGCTGATTAAATGAAGAGCATTTATGTTGGTGTCTAGAGAAAAGGACCGTGATAATGCTGAGCCAGATTTCGCTGCAAAATATGTCCCACTTATGCCTGTTATAATTTTCTTCCTTCTTGTGAAAGAAGGAGAAATAGATGCCTTGCTCTTAACTATATTGACAACTTTACTTATGTTGAATTACATGCTACTTTTTGAAGAGTAATGCTGATTTAAATGAAACAAGACCATTTGAGAAGGTACTATTCACTGTGATAGTGAGTCCTTAGCAATTAATCTAAGCAAAATCCTATCCAACTAAAACTGTGAACATATAAAAATTCTTTTATGGGCCATCAAAGAAATATAGACATTCCTGAGTCCTCTATAGTAAAAAATGACTCATAATTTTCTTGAAAAATTCTGGTGCATGATGTGGTTTCAGTTTCATAAAAAAATGTGAGGATAAATAAATAATTTTCATAGCTATTAGCATAATAGTTAAATATCCACTTTAGCTGTGGCTTCAGTAGTGGAATTTATTGGAAAACCTTTACATCAGAGCTTGTTTTGTGAAATTTCATATTTTTTAACTAAATATAAGTCTCTGTATCACAAACCTTCGTTCTAATGGGAAACATTAAACTACCTGACATTTTCTAGATCGGCCACATAGAAACAAGAATAGGCTACAAAGGAAAAAATTCGAAGTGTTGCCCAGGAATGCAGTGACAGTGTCAGGTAGGATAAACCTCACTTACGAGTTGAGCCTTGCAAGGGATATCAAAATCAGAAAAAAACTTCTGTTATTTTCATAGTAACAGGCTGAAACAAGAAAATATGGAACTGTTGCTGAATGGGGCAGGTGGCTTAATGGCATCAGACATGGATAAGACTGAGGTACTTGATAACTTCTTTGTTTCAGTCTTCACCAAGAGGGTCTCCCAGCCTTCTGTGGTTACAGAAAACACTCAGAGTGGTAGGAGCAGTGGATAAGGATCAAGTCAAGGATTGTGTAAGAGAACTCAACCCATCTGAGACTGTTCACACTCCCTTGACAGAGACCTTGAGACCATACAGACTGTGTCTGAGAGTGCCAGCAAATGTCATAACGAGCACACTCTCTACAACCTCTGAAAGGTCATGGAGATTAATGGAGGACACTAAAAACCAGAAGAAAGTAAATGTGCATATTTTTAAAGAAAACAACTAAATAGGTAAAATATGATTTTATGTTTGAGCTTTAAAATAGAGGTTAATGGAGCATACTCTGTAGGGGCTAGTAACTAATGGCATACTGCAAGGATCTGTCTTGGTGCCTGTCCTGTCTAATATTTTTACTAGTGACTTAGAGGAGGTCTTGCAGTGCAGTTTTATTAAGTGTGCAGGTAACACCAAAATAGACAATACTCTGAATCGAGGGCATTGAGAGATGATGTAGCCAAGCTCTTCTCAGTATCACATGGTGGGACAATGAGAAACAAAGATAAACTCAAACAAGAGCAGTTCAGACCGAGTATAATGACATACCTTTTGTCCATGAAGAAAGTCAAGTGTAGGACCAGGCTGCCAATAGATGTAGTGCAATATCTGCCCTTGTAAGTTGTCAAGGCCTGACTGAATAAAGACCCGGTCTAACCAGATAGATGACCCTACTTTTATGAGGAGGTTGTACTAGAAGCCTCTAGAGGTCCCTTCTAACCTAAATTATTCTAGGATTGTATGAGTAGAATTGCAACACAGAATTGTATATTGGCTTTTCATATAATTTATGAAGCAAAAGTGATGGTAGCATAAGTTTGGTTTAGTTATTTCTGCTGAAGAATTTTGTGTGCAGTGGGATTTAGTTCTTATTGGTTTCTTCATCTTTCCACAGTTTTACATTCTGCTTTCTTTAGTTAGTGTAATTGGAATCAATTAGTTACTAGTTACCATCTTTGTTAATGAAAACCACTCTGGCGATAAGCAAGTTAAAAGTTAAAAAAAGGCAAAATGCTATTAATCAAAGCACAGGTTCCCTTGCAGATATTAGCAGAGCCAAACACAATGCATAAAAGTAAGTTGACCTAACAAGAAAGAGAAGTAAGGATTTTAAGAACACAGCTGTTTTATTTCCCAGTGACAAAATATACAAAGAGAATACAGGCCCCAAATGTCTAAGGAAAGATGTTTTAGTAGCTTGGCTTTATACTGCATTGGCTGTCCTGAGTCAGGCTTCTTTGAAAGTGTTCATGACCATAGTGGAAAAAAAATAATTCAGTGCAGAGGGCTTTTTTTTTTTTTTTTTTTTTTTTCTCCTGAAGTGAACTGATTGTTTCAGAATTTCCAGTGAAAACTAAGCATGGTCCCTTATTCATTGTTTCTCATAATGTATAAAAATAACTCCACTTCTGGCCATTATCATTCCAGCAAAAAAAAACCTCAGGAACTTTTCAGGCCTGATCCTGTAGCTTTGAAGTCAGTGGGAACAGAACCATAGTCTTAAAACACAATGTTTTGGCTAGATGTTGTCACACAGTTGCTCACATCTTTATTATTTTCTATTAGTAAGATTAGTGTTTCATACTTTCTGGAAAGAGAGTGCTTTTGGTCTCTGGAGGCCCTTGGAGGCTGGAGGGAGAGATTTATATCTGAGTATCCATCTAGAGACTACTTTCACTGAAATCTATAGGAAAGTGTGACTTGACTTCTGCAGCGTTAAAATGGGCTTGATATGAATTGTTTCCTGTAGTTACTAAGACTATGTCCATACCAGAAAATTAAATTCTCTCACAGCTACACTCTAGCACTGCAGCTAACTATCACAGAAAGGTCTGCACCCACTTTACTGAATCCTTGTGCCCTCAGACACTGAGAAGCCACATCCAACCTGCCTGTTAACAAGTCTTTGGCCCCAACTCACTCCAGACTAGTTCAGATAGCAATAGATCACCTGGGTCAAAACCAGTCAGGTACCATCCAAACTTGTTTGCATTGCAGGCAACAAAGTGGCAGGGCATGTTCCCTTCTACTGTCTAATTTATTAGTGTGCACAACTTCAGGGTGCAATCCATCTACCTTAATGTAGACATCTGATAGTTCAATGTTTAAACCTCTGCTAGTTACCCTGGCTTCCTGTTATACTCAGTGGAAGAAAATCCAGGCCACAATTAATCTGATCTGTCTTGTGTACTTAGCTCAAATAAAATGGATTGCAATCTGGGAATGGTCATTTTTTCTTCTGTCTATACAGTAAGTCTGAGGTCACTAGGTCAGACTTAGACCTTTAGCTGTTAGGCACTTGAGATAAGGTGAGACAGATACTAGACTAACACATACTAATAAGATTATCAGCATATCTCTCAGGTTGAGATACATTTTTAAACACCATGTAGGTTAAATTATAGGTTTTTACTCAAGAAAAACTTACTGAGAAGTTTCCCTGTCAGAATACCTAAACTGTTCTCCACAGAACAGAACAGACTGTGGAAGTATTTTTTTGGAGCCATTGTCCAGAATTATAATATTCTTTCACATGTGTCCCAGAGTATGATGTAATATATTAGTAGCTGCCTTCATTCTTGTTCTAAGCATGGAGTAATAGTAATTTCATTCATTTTATTCTCAAGTGGGAGCAAGGCTTGAGTGGCTGGGAGGATCTACCTGAAGCTGTAGGCTTTCATTTCTCATCTGTGTCCAGAGATCTGGGCAACTGCAGAGGAGGACGAGGTCAGGACTCTGCCCTCCAGCAGCATAACTGAGACAGTTTAATTTAAGTTTCATTAATAACCCTTCTTCCACTTTGACCTTCAGTCATAATAAATACCTGGGAACCATAGCTGTTGATTACATTTGCAGTTGATGCCAAGTTATATCATTTCTATTACTATTAATGTAAAGAAAATATTTGTGTCTGAAAATGTCACACTGCAGCCTATACCCTTCTTATTTTGCAATGTTTTAATCCTTGTTACCTTCATTAGATATTTTTCTAATGATAATTAACTGAGAAAACATGAGCCAAATAAAGTTATCAAAGGAGAGCAATTATGGGAACATGTGCCATATTATTCCAATTAGGTAACTGCTCATGGTGGTTTCACTTGGTAACAGCACAAAACTACTGTTCAGCCCACTATTCCCACTGTTACATTGATAAATGATCCCAAAGCTGCCTTTCATTCAACAGGTCTGTTTTTGGACAAGGGCCAGACAAAACAAAATCACAAGATTTATAAGTATTGCACTGGGAGGGTAAAGAGGATCTGAAGGGCAATAGCTCTGCCCTGTCTTCTCAGAAAAAAAAGCTAAAGAAAAATACTCCTGGTGGACCAAATCCTAAGGACACCATTCAATCCTTAACCAGATGTCATTCAGGTAAGTTCTTGCAGACATTAGTGTAGATATACCTGAATAAAAACATAATTGAGGGTCAAATTCTGATTCATGCCTTTTGCTGCAGGAGTAAAAGAAAGTCTCAACCTTGGTGGTACAATATTTCCCAACTGCTTTCCTTATGTATAAATGAGCTTGTGAAACACAGAGTAGAAAGCAAGTATCACCATGACTCATTACAACTCTGGATCATCATAAAATGCAGGGGACCATGATTGTGCATCCCCCTAATGTATAGACAATAAAAATTGAAAGAGTTAGTGCTTTCCTAGAGTTCCTTCTTCCTCTTTAAGCCGTGTCATATATGTTATCAAACCCAGTCTGGAGAAACATTTTTGGGCCACAGACCTTTATGGTATCTGTTGATCAAAACTGGAAGACTTCCCCTTCCAGAATCTGGTGGAGGAACTTTCATCATCAAGTACCACAGTCGCAAGTCTTCAGTAGCAGGGTACTATTAAAAAAAAAAAAAATGTATATTCTTTAGGAGAATATGGTCTCAAAGAGAGTTATCAAAGACAAAAGGAAAGAATAGGAAGTTAGCACTATGGTAAGAGGTTAACAGACATGATCTTACAATTAAAGATATTTACCAGAGAAATTTGAACCCCATTATACTCTGGCTCATGGTACCTAAGGAAGAACTGGTTTACATCATCAAAGACAAAAACCAGGTCGATAGGTAAGCTTTAAGAATAATAAACATCCTGAATTCAAGAATAAGTCTGTCAAATGAAGGGATATTGATTTTGGAACAAGGAATATTATGTCAAACAACATTAGTTTAATTGATCTGAATTTAGTTTAAGTACTAAAAGCATTTATATACAAACAGCGAATGAAAATTAACTGCAGCTGACTCCCTTGATTCTCAGATTATACAATATGCACAGGCAACTGAAAGTTCTTGTAGGAATCCCAGCAGCATGGTCTGGGTTCTATTCCCATAGCATGACTCAATAGAAAAGCAATATGCTTTCTTTCAGAAAATATGAATATATAAAGCCATGTTTTGACTTTTAAAAATACACAAAACTTTTCCTTTCCCAAAAAGAATTTATAATAAAATGAAGAAAAGACACTAGAACTACGATCATTGCTAACATGGCTTAGTTCAAATATTTCAGCTTCTAGAATGAGCCATCCAGGAAAAATTCATTCCATTTGAAATAAAACTGTATAGATTTGTTTATTGTTGTTGGTTGTTTTGTTTTTTTTCTTACTTCTACTCTCACTGAGCTACTTAGCTACTTACATTACTTAGTTATCTTAGATACCCAAGTCTTTTAGGAACTGATGAACTGATGCAAAGAACCTTAATATACTGACTACCAAAAACAGTTGCTGTTGTTATCATTGGGGAAAATATCAAGTTCTTTCTATAATGTATTTAATTTTGTTTTTTAAAAGACATGATTTTTCCAAGTCAAGTGGTAAGATTTTTCTACAGCTTTCTTCTGCTTTCTTTTTTCTTCCTTTTTTTTCTTTATTCTTTGTTTTTTCTAAATTAATGATATTTTAAAGAAATCATGATAACAGTACAGACTTTACAATATTGGCACACAGATAAAGAAGTCTATGATTCAATACTCTCAAGAACCTTTATGTATAGAGACACCTGTAAAGAGGTCAGAAGCTATCAGTAAAGTAGGATATCCTCTTTTTTTTTTTTCCTAGTATTCTACCAGAACTATGTTGAAGTCTTTCTTACTGTAATTGTGTGTAACCTAACTGCCATTGGCTTTGAAGGAGATGAATTTCTGCTTTCCTTTGTAAACAGCTGCTCCCTCCAACTTTGCCTTATATTTACGTCCAAATCAATTTTATGCATCTCTTGCATGAGAAAATGTTTCTGTAGAACCTTATAGAAAAAACAGCCCACTGATCTGAGCCTATTTGTTATTGCCATGATGAAAATTTCCATCTAACAGAACCTGGGCAGGTAGCATCATGTTAATTTGATTTTTTTAAAACTACTCTACAAGAAATCTCAGCTAAAACATGGCATGTTTCTTACAGTACTGTTTTTCTCTCTTGTCTTATTAGTCCTCCCATTTCTTTCTTCCTTACTTCTTGTTTTGAATTCCTTTTCAATATTGTGTAAATAGAGACTATTCATTTTCATATATATATATACAGAAAGTAACACACTACAGGCAGAACTCTACTGAAACAATAGCAGTTGTTTCACTAAATTTGTGATGCAGAAACATGCATGGCTGACTTGGGAATGCTAATTGCTAGGCTGCAATTGTTCTAGTGTGTCAGTATAGATTGAAGACCAAAGAGTTCATGTAGACTCTGGGACTATGTCTATAGTGACAAATTAAACACTGCTAGGACCCAGACCCAGGTGCCAGAGCTAGATTTTCTTGATTGCTAGAGCAAATTTTGCACACTTTTTGTCAATCCAACTATCATTCTCTGAAAAAAAAAAAAAAATTGCCCAGCACAGTTTATGAATCAAACCATTCACATCAGGTAGTTTTAGTATAACCACTTTTGTTTGCATTTTAAGAGATTTTTACAGTAGGGATTAGCTATACTGTGCAAACTGGCCTCCACACCAGAGGACAAATCCTAGCACTGTTAAATTACCAGTACAGGCATAACTAGCAAAGATGTTAACTACAGTCCAGTGAATTTGTGTTAGAGTTTATGCAATGTCAGGGAACTGCAAAGATTGGTTGCACTAGTCTTGGTACAAGTTCAACATGTCAAGTTTTCTCTCTGTCACCACATCATTGCTCTATGTGCAATGCAGCCATGATTCTAAACCTCCAGGTTAATGTTATCATAACAAAAATGAAGTTCTAGTGATGTATTTTTTTTCTACATTGTGTAGCAAAGGAACCTACCAAAAGTCAGGATGGTAAGTATGAATTACCATGTGAGATGCCTGTTCTAACGTATCATTTTGCTAAGGAAAGTTTGGTACTATGCATTTGATTGCCATAATCAAAGTGCTCCTTTATAGGGCCTCCTGTAGACAGCAACAGGGGTGGCAGATAAACCACTTGGCAACAGAAACACCTTTCAATCTCTGAAAAATCTGATTCCACAGAGGCTGACTTATTTACATTCCTTTTCCCAGGGAGAAAAGAATGCCAGAGACAGGTAGGGAATGAAACTCCTGTAAATATCTGGGTTATATTGTTTCATGCTGCACAATCATGCAGAATAAGCATGTCAAGACTCTTAATGCACATGTGTATGGGTTAGTCAGAGTAGCTGTAACCTTGAAAAATATTTCTTTAGCTTGAAGATAATCAGATTAAGGAGGTATCTTCACTGAAATAATTTTAAAATATTTTTACAACCAACCTGTCCAAGCCAGTGGACTCTTTGTTTCCTTAATGCAACATTCTCTTCCTGCATTTTAAGTGTAAGATAGATAGGGGTAGCTATTTATAAAGCTATGCTGGAGGCTGGGAGAAACCTCATTAAAGCAGGTAGGTGTAAGAACTGGCCATTATGCAGAATCATATCAATGGAACCAAACAGATGAAACAATAATCTAACAAATTTTAAGTACATGCAATGCCGTACTGGAAGTAAAAGGAGTTCACTTTGGATTATTATTATGCATAAGGACAGACATTAGAAGAACCAATTGCTGCTATGCATAAAACAGGGATTGCACACAAACCAAGAAGCAAAGGAGCAAAGAAGCCAAAGAAGCCATAGATATACAGTCCTGCAATGAAAATTAGAAGCAGGTGACAATAACCAGAGCATCTATTATAGGTTTGTGTATACATATGCTTATTGCTAAAGCTGTCAAGAAAAAAGTATGGGGTTTGTTTTTTTTTTTTAATGAACTTGTCAGCTAGGGAAGTGAGATAATTCTTCTAAGTGAAAAGAATTTAATTTCAAGCTTCTTCAGTACTAATATCCACAAACAAGTACAGATACACCAGGATCCTAGTAGGTTTTACTTTCCTTATGTCCTTACAAGAATATGGAAGATTCAAGATTTCCTCATGTTAAGGAAAAGGGATGTTCTTTTGCTTGTGCCAAAGTCACGTATTTTTTCTGTAGGAATGTGAAGTTCATTAAAATCTGACTTTATATTTGCCCATATGTAGATGGTTCATTTATATTTAGATTTTTAAAAATGGTTAGGAAGAATCTGGATAACAAACAGAAAGGAATGTTTAATTTTAAAATGATTTTTCATTTCTAAATTAATGTTATCTGATGTAATAAAAAAATTGAAGCAAAATATCTCTGTGTTATCAAAACACAACGTTTCAACTGACTCAAACCATTTCTGTTATGGCTGCTTTCAAATGGATTGAAATGAAAGCATATTTTAGAATGAAAGAATTTGCAAAACTTAGAATTCCAAATTCCTACTCTACTTACAGTGATACATGATCCATTTTCAGTAAATAGGGGTTCATAATGATCTACACGACTAGAAGATAGGAAATTTGCAAAGCATTCAGATTTTCCATTTCTCCCTTTTTGATTTGTGCAGTAACAATGAATCCACATTTTACTTTCTGTATCATACCTAAGGACCTTAGCAGAGACTTAAACTCAGGTATTTCTGACAAGAGAAATCCTTCTGCTGACTCTTCCAACAGCATAGCTGTGAGGTTTATATTACAACAGCATCGTCTTTGCTCTGCATTACCCTGTTAGGTAGGATATCATACCTAATTATGGATTGTAAATAATCATTCAGTAGCAGCAGTAGTCTTCTATCAACATCATGATGACACTGTGCTCTGAGATGTCAAATGAATACATGGACTGAACGGCTTACAGAGAAATTTATGCTGACCCCAAGGTCTGGAGATGGCCAAAGACTCAGATGAATTCACTTCTGGTAATGTGCTGCTCCTGTAAAAGCAAAATAAACTCCCCACCCCCACATACACATGCACACTCATATGTATAATAACATCTCAAATCACATACAAAATGATCTGATCTTTCCAACAAAGAAAGCCAGTGCAGTGCCTGGAGTTTCTCTTTTCTCCCAGGTCCTTTCCAATAATATTTGGCTCAAGTTCAGCATGTTACAGGGCTCCCAAGCCTCTTTCCCAGATATATCTGTCTTGTCTCTCTGGGTAAAAGAAACTTATTTCTGGCTCTCTGTCAAGATCCCCACAACCTTATATTACCAAACAACAATGTTGAAGGCAGGAATGCATACTTTTGCTTTGATTTCCACAGAGAATCATAATTCTTCTCTGCTTCTCTCTCCCCTCCTCCTCTCCTCTTTAGGTGACAAATGGCTCTCTAGAAGTCACCCATCTCTTCATTTTGACCTTCTGTTCACCTCCTCCATTTTTTTCCTCTGCCCTGGCCAATTCCAATTTGGGTAATTATTCTGTCTACAGTACGTAAAATTTTCTCTTTTGTTGTAGTCAAAGATAATATCCTTCTCCTTCTGTTCTTAAATGTAAAGCTTTGTCTTTATAAATCATTACTGTGGTTTACCCCAAAAGGGAAAGAGTGAGTGATTGAGGGCTTTTTAGAAAGTCATTCCAGTGTTTAGGGATCCTTTGGGATGAGTAGTGTTATATTATTAGTCCTTAATTCCTAGAGGATTTGCATTACAACTATTATTCTCTCTATTATACAGCTTTTTAAAGGCACTTATTTATTAAAGTGAATTAACACTAAAAATATGTAAACCTTTGCCCATGGAAAATGAAAATAGCCGTAGCTTTGGAAATGTTTTAGCAAACTGAAATTCTAGCTGTTCTAAATACAGCACTGAAGAGACATGAAATCCTCAGTGTGACATTTTCCTCTTTTTCTCCCTAACCAGGCAGTTAGAGCCATACATTTCTATTCTCATTATAAATAAAGATTTACAGACATAAAAGATGTAATGGCCTTTTTTTTAGCTTTCATCTTCAGAAAGGACCAATACCTTTTCTGCAAAGTTGAGTCCATCTTAAACAGTATTTCTCTTATTATGCACATCAAGTCATGAAGTCATGTGTTGGGTTAAAACACTTTGTAGATGAGGACAGCTGTTTGCTATGAAGAACCCATTGTTATTTTTGAAACAGATGCTTTGATTTGTTGGAAAGAACTAATATGTGCTGATTTTAGCCCCAATCCAGTATGACACACAAGCATGTGCTTAAATCTATCGTTACTCAGAAAAGCACTTATACATATGTTAAAAATTAAGAATGTGCTTAAGTGCTTTGCTTAATGGGGATGATCTTGAGCACATATTTAAGTGCACTGTTGAATCAAAGCCAGGATGCCCAACGTTAGTTATTGTGAATTTTGCTATCTTTTTACTACTTTAAGAAGTTCAAACAGCATAGCAATGCTTTATTTCATGTCTTTTGCAAAGGAGGCAATTGCATACTTGACAAGAAGAAAGATTTCATTGCATCTTGCAAGCCAAGTAGTGGGGAGGATGGGAAAGCTGCATAAAATTATCAGGCTCCACTCACTGGTAAGCGTGAGAGATGTGATTCCATCTGTGGCTGCTCTTCAATGCCTATGAATCTGTTTCAGATCTCAGCTAGTTCTTTAGAGAGCAAGGGCTCCTACTTTTTGCCCTGCTTCACAATCTGTTGATGGACAAAACAGCATTTGTCACACAGACTGCAGCTAATGTGCCCATCCAATTGTGTTCCTCTTTGCAGAAGGCATATAGCAGAGAAGCAGATGTCACTCCCACTTTTTATAAGAAGATATCATACGTCATCTGTTTCTGTGAGGGGTCAAACCCTCTGCCTGATGCTTTGACAATTTCATGGGAAAAGCTGCCAGATTCCATATCATACTTTTTGTGTGTGGTGAAGTTTTCATCATGTTATTCCCCGTGAAAGCAATCCACAGGAAATGAGAATGTTGTGGGAATACCTGGATGGATTATCTTCTCCTTATTATTACATTCTGTAGCATTATCTTTATTTCAGTCATTTGAAGTATGTATGTTATGACACTCTAAATTCACAAATACAATGCATAAGAAAAGTTAAATGCTTTTTGCAAAACACCTCTTAAAAGTGATAGAGGATTGACAAATTATACTGAAATCTTCTTTAACTTCCTTTACATACAGACCTGCACACTTGGACTATACTGAAATGAATGTCTAGACCAAAATTTTGGTGATTTTATTTCTTGGTTTTTTTATGGGCAAAACCTCATTTTTCAAAGTACATTTGCCACTGGAAAAATAACACTTCAAATCTGATATGAGGCATATCCTATGTTAGCTATATCTTCAGATCACATCTGCTTTTTTATCAAGATAAACTATTTTCTGTTTTCAGCATCAGAAGCACAATGAATCTATGGGGGAGCAAGATGGATTCCATTCTGCTTTGTGTGTCGTCAAAGATGCTAGCTATATTCTCATTACTGAACTTTTCTATTACTCCTCATGATGAAAGGGTGAGGAGAAAGAACAAAGCTTGTCTCTCATGTTTTAGCTTGAGTTTGCAGTGCTGGCTGTCAGAAATATCATCTTTTGAAGTCCTTACTGCCATTTATACACATTCATGCATAAAAGTATAATTGCCGTTTAACTAATGGAAAATGTATTCTGATGATTTTCCACATTGACTCACATTCATTGTATGTTCTGTTCTGCTGTGTCTTCTAATATCCTCATCTTTACTCATATTTGGTAATAATATACATCAGGTTTTTAATGAAAACATTATGAAAATCAGAAAAGAAAACAGAAAAATGTAACAATAAAGATCAATTACATTTAATAGTTTGATGATGGAAATGCACATTCAGAGCTCAAATTCACTACAAAGCAATGCTCAATATATTTTAAAGCTATGGATCTACTACAAAAAAAAAAAAAAAAAAAAAAAAAAGAAAAAACAAAAAACAAACCAAGATCGGAAGAGCAC
>JANIJG010019659.1:0-27108 GCA_024611175.1 Megaceryle torquata
AAACAAACAAACAAAAAAAAACCACAAAAAAAAAAACCACAAAAAAAAAACCCTCAAAAAACCCCAAACGACACAAAAAAAACCAAAACCCAAACAATTCTTCCTCCTCTTCATGTATGACATTCCCCATCTTGTGTGGCAGCAATTGTTCTTCTGTATGCAAACAAATTGTATGCAGTGTAATTCATCTGCTTGTGTGTCTCAAAATTTCCACTTTATGAAATGCATATTATAAAATTGTCATAATAATTGAATGTCTTTGTTGCTAGAAACAGCAGTTTATGACAAAGATCCCTATTAAAGAAGCCAGTACAATGATGTTGTATGAGATGGGCAGGTGTGTAAGCCAGGTTCATCCAGAGATGCAGACTGATGGGTTGTATGAAACTCAATGCAGAAAACCTTTAGACTTGAAAACATGAATGGATGGCAACTAACTTTCTTTTCTAACAAAATAAACATTAGTCAGAAAACTTCGGAATAAAAATAACTAAATAACTGGAAATGTTTACAAGAGAAAAGTATTTTAACAATATGACATGTCATTACCTTTGAAGAACCTTTCTGCTTGATCATTGCTCTTGTTTCTAATTATTCAGTCACTCTTCCTGGAAAAAAAATAAAATAAAAAAATGTTGACAGCGCCTATAATTTTGCTGCAAAGATTTAACACCCTATCAGCTATAAAAGACAAGGTAGTGAAGCAAAGCTGAAGTCTGCTAATATGGAAATATTTGTTTCTTGACAAGTGATACTTTTTCTTCTAAGTAAGTTCTTCTCATGCAATAGCTATTAAAATAGTTGATTAAAAATTCATTTCATAAATGAAACATTCTATAAACACTTGATAGTTGTATTAATAGTAGAAAGTATTATGTGATTAAAACAATACCTATAGTCAGTCATAACTTCAAGAACAGAACTGATATCAGAATGTCATTTTAAAGATTATACCAGAGCATTTATCCCTATCTGGAGGAGAAAGGCTTATTTTTACCACAATAAATACGTAGGGAAATGAAAGTGTTTGACGTATTGAAAATAACAGCGGATGAGGAACTTTTTGAACTGATTGTTTTCTTGAAGTAGAGTTATTTTCTAATTCTCATTTTGAAAAACATCTGTATATTTTTTTATTTAAAAATAACTTTATCATTAAGGTAAACAAGTAACTAAAATGAACAATTTAACGAAAGTATTCAGAAACCAACAGAAATATTTTAAAATTCATCTGAATTAAAGATTTTTATTTACTTTATATGATTGTTTATGATTTGGTGAGGGGCATTAATGAATTTAAACAGAAAAATAGTTTTTTTTCTAAATTTCATAACAGGTCCCAGTCTCTACTCTAAGATGATTATTTGGAATTATATGGGCTTTTAAAATTTTTTTTTTTTTTTTTGCAAGGCTATTGGAATTTAAACTAGTCAACCACACTTTTAGAACTTCATGCTAAATCCAGGTCTTAGTGGGATATAAGGAATTTAAAGCCTATATTGATTTGCTTCATTTCAAAAGCAACAAGAATGAGGTCTGCCACCACAGTTCTTCCAAATCATTAGAGTCCAGAGAGAACAAAGGGAAACAGACCTAAATAGACATCATATCTCTTGTATTTTAAGCACGTACTGCCAGCCATTGATTAAGCTTAATATCTTCAGATTGCAGACATAGACACTGGAATGTACAATGAAATACTAAGCCACTGCTCTTCCAGGTCAATTCCAGTTAATCCATCTCAGCAATGTTTGTTCAGAGACAACAAAATTGAGATTGGTTTGAATTTACTTACCGCACTGACAACTATGCTACAAGCTCACACTATACTGAGAAGGCAGATGGTCTGAAATGAGCCTAATAATGCATAGAGTTAATGGTGAAATGGGTTCCTGGTAATTTGTGATGTAGGAGTGATAATCAACACAGCATGGGTTGATAGATGCTCGGCTTGAGAACAGGATAGATCAGAAAAAAAATACAGCATTAGCAGGGACATCCATGCACCCCTTCAGTTCCCAGGCTGCTGAAACCAAGCCCAGCAGAAGGCAGGTTGGCAGAGCTCCCTCTAACACCACATCAGACACGGCTGGCTGTATCATGAGCTTGGAGGAAAGAGTGTGGAGAAATAGCCACAGGTGCTGCATGTTTCCTGCTACTTTGACCTGCTGCCCTGCCTTCATGAGAGTCCATCACCCTGGCTGAGCTCAGAGTGGTGGCTGGACAGTTTCTTTCTTTTAATAAGTTGTTTTCTTCTGACTGTACATATAAACACTCTGATTATGTCCATACAGATATATTGTTGAATGACTGAGATCAATACCTTGGAAATATCAAGCATTGTGAATTTCTGTTCAGACTTTATGTCTATTAAGTCTTAATCCCATTCAGACAACACAAAGTATTCTTCTGTCAATGGTTCATTTTTCATCCCTTTTCTATCTCTAAAGTAAATTTCTGTCAGGTGGTGACAAAAATTCAGATGGAGAATTTTCTAGGTGCATCTTCCTGCTAGATGCAATTTCATCATCTGTTTATTATTTGCCTTTGATGATTCTAAGGTGTGAAAAGAGGCAAGTAGGATAGAAATAGAAGATGGTTTCCATCTATTTAATTTATTACTACCTGTATTTTGCTTTCACACACCACTATGGGTTTGCCAGGGCTCTGGTGTTATGTTCTTGTTTGCTCTTTCCTGAGCAGAACTCAAAACTTAGGTTATAAGACTTTTACCCGTGAACAAAAGGTGATTTGAAGTGGCCATTTAGAGATCCAGAACTGGCTGAACTATTGGATAGAGAGAGGTACAGCTTTCTGTACGCTATTTTTACTCTCTTTGATTCAGCTCTGACTGCATGCTATACAAATTATTCACTCATATTCTGGTCCTATTTTCCAAGAAATCATTTGGCAGTTCCTTTTTTTGGAAACCTTTCTTTTGATGTAGTTTTCAGAAGCAAATCAATAATTGCCTATTCTAGGAACTATTCACCCTTCCATGTACCAACTTCCTAAAATATTCCAGAGGTTCCTTCTTCTAACCATATTTTTTGGGTAACTTTCTTTTGCTTTTTGTGTTTTGAATTTTTTTCAATGCCATTAATCGGGGCATATTTGATCTCAAAAAATTTTTTTTTTAAATGCAGCTCTTCATGTATCTATGATGTATAAAAACATTATGTAGTATTCTTTTTTGTAGGAGCAGGAATAGCATCCAGAATGTGAAATACTTCTTTTTAACAGAGGAGATTCATGGAATAAATGTGGTAGATGTAACTAGAACAGATTAGTTTGGAAGTCTGGATGCCATTTGATCCAGAGGACCAATTGCATGGTTAGAGCCATCTTCAAGATGTGAAAAAATATCTATTAGATAGATATATTTTCCATTTTTGTATATTGTGTCCATTTCCTCTTTTACTTTCACTGTTTATTTAAAAAAAAATAGTCTCTGACTTGTCTGTAAACCAGTAATTAATAGAAAATAGTAACAAGATACCTTCTTAGACTGCTATTAAAAGTCAAGAATCACAGTTGTCTCTGTGTCATCTTGTATATCAAGTGGCTTCCAATTTGGTGATTCTCCATTACTAATTAATTACTAATTACTACTAGGAAGGCCAAAACTGGACACAAGGCTCCAGGTATAGTTATACAAATGTTGGATGGAGCAGAGTAATCACTTCTCTCAAGTTGCTGTCTATACTTTTTAATACAGTCCAATATGACGTTAACTTTCTTCATTCCAAGAGTACACTTCTGACTCATCCTGAATTTGATGTTCATGAGTACCTCCAGGTTCTTCAAAACTGTTTTCCATTTTTCCAGTGCCCAGCTTATTCTGCTACAGACAATTATTCTTTCTCAAGTCCCAGGAAGTCACTTCATTTGCCTTTGTTGAATTCCATAAAATTCCTGTCATAATAATTCTAAAACCTATTAAGATCTTTCTGAATGGCACACCTCCCTTCCAGCATAAATTAGTATTTCTTTCTGAGGATGCAGTTCCTCTTGTCTGTATGTAGTTTTGTGTGTGTATGTATGCTTCACCCTTTGTATTCTGCCCCCCACTTCAAAATTCCTGACTTTTAGATGAAGTTATTTCTGCCTGTGTTTTCTCCTGTTGCATTGTCTGTTGAATGCTGCCAAAGCAGGATCACAAAAGAAAAGAAGAAAAAAAAAAGAAAGAAGAGAGCTCCTTTGAAGAGACATCACAAGCAAGGAACACAAGCAAGGAACACAGCTTCTGAAAAACTGAAAGACTGACAGCAGCACATGAACCCAGGTAACCTTGCTGCTTATAATAAAAAGACCACCATATATCTATGGATTGAATAATTACTTCTAGAGTTTTTTGCTACATATCACGGCTTATGTTGAAAGTTCAGACCTTTTTTTCACATTTTATACATTTTAGAATTGGATGTTATTTTATTAAGTGCTCTTATTGTTGGAATATAGGACTTGCTGCAAAGTTTACATTTCAGGAACATAAGTATTATTGTTTTTGTCTGATCTGACATCTCCCTGAAAACTGGTGTCTTGCTGTCAGTGCTATAGTTGTAGGAAAGAAAAGGGCTTGCTGCTGCTCCCCAGTTATTGTTTGCTTCATGAAACAAGAGTGAATATAACAGAAGAAATATTCCCTGTACTGCCTTGGTTATTTGAATTCAGGAACACAGGCATGTCAGAAGAGAGCATACCTGAAGCTAATGCCTTTGTGGCAGCTTCTGTGTCTAAATTGCTGTTATCAGGAGAGTAAAACAGACAAAAATTAAAGTTCAACAGGTCCAACAGTGTGAAAATATAACATCCATTAATATATTGTATTCTTTCCCCAGTAGAGTTATTTAAGTCAAAAGAGCAAAACTGAATGTAGGTTCCATGAGCATGAATACTGTTTTCATTAAAGATTCTTCATTCCACTCTTACAGCATGCTGAAGAGGACTGCTGAGGTTTACTCTGAGAGACACTTCAGGATGATTTTTGATATCTGATGCTATCATTCAGGACCTCACTTTTCATGGCTCATTGGAAAGCACGTGCCTTAGCTTTGGAGGAACACGTGTTTCATGTGGTTGGCTGAGCTTTGCTAAGCATGAATTCCTTTGTGTTTGTCAGGTAATTCAGAGACTTTATCACTGGGCAAGATGTTAAAATAAGAGAAGATATCTATTTTATTGCATCAAATAAAACATTGCAAAAGTTGCAGCACTTTTGTGCTACAATTTCACAGCCAAGTATACAGTTGGATGTTTCTCTGTCACGGAGTGAAATGAAAGAGAGCCATGTCGTCTTCTGTTTTCTCTGCTTGGGCTTCCATAAAATGCTGATAAAGGGGAAGTGTAGGAGGTTTCAACGCTCTTTCATTATATGTTTATTTTATAATATATTTAAACTAGTAAATACTTTTTTTTTGTTCACATATTTGATTCTGTTGGTGATACAAAGCCTGGAGGAAGGCCAATGTCACTCCAGTCTTCAAAAAGGACCAGAAGGATTACCCAGGGAACTACAGACTGGTTACTTTTACCTCTGTCCCTGGAAAGGTGATGGAACAAATTGTTCTGGATGTCATCTCAAAACATGTGGAAGAAAAGAAAGTTATTGGGAGATGTCAACATGGATTCATCAAGGGGAAATCATGCTTAACCAATCTGATAGCCTTATGCGATGGCACAAGTAGTTGGATAGATGAGGGGAGCGCAGTGAATGTGATATTTCTTGACTTCAGCAAGGCTTTCAATACTGTTTCCCATGGTATCCTCACAGCCAAGCTTAAAAAGTGTGGATTGGGTGATTGTTCAGTGAGGTGGATTGGGAACTGGCTGAAGGATAGAGCCCAGAGAGTTATGGTCAGTGGAGCAGAGTCTAGATGGAGGCCTGTGACTAGTGGTGGCCCCAGGGATCAGTGCTGGGTCCAATACTGTTCAATATATTCATCAATGACCTGGACAAAGGGATAGAGTGTATCCTCAGCCAGTTTGTTGGTGATACAAAACTGGGAGGAGTGGCCGACACACCAGAAGGCTGTGCTGCCATCCAGCGTGACCTGGACAGGCTGGAGAGCTGAGCAGGAAGAAATTTAATGCAATTTAACAAGAGCAAGTGTAAAGTGCTGCATGTGGGGAAGAACAACCCCATGTATCAGTATAGGCTGTGGGATAATCTGTTGGAAAGCAGTTCTGGAGAAAAAGACCTAGGCGTCCTTGTGGACAAGGGGATGACCATGAGCCAAGGATGTGCCCTCATGGCCAGGAAGGCAAATGGCATCCTGGGATGCATTGAGTGTGGCCAGCAGGACAAGAGAGCTTCTCCTCCCCCTCTACTCTGCGTTGGTGAGGCCCCACCTGGAATACTGTGCCCAGTTCTGGGCTCCCCAGTTCAAGAAGGACAGAGAGCTACTGGAGAGAGTCCAGCTTAGGGCCAGTATGATTATTAAGGGAGTGGAGCATCTCCCTTATGAGGCTGAGAGACCTGGGTCTCTTTAGCCTGGAGAAGAGGAGACTGAGGGGGGACCTCATTAATGTCTATAAATATGTCAAGGGTGAGTGTAAGGAGGATGGAGCTGGACTCTTCTCAATCTCATCCAGTGTTAGGACAAGAGACAATGGGAGTAAGTTGGAACACAAGAGGTTTAGAGTAAACATAAGGAAAACCTTTTTCTCAGTGAGGGTGACAGAGCACTGGAACAGGCTGCCCAGGGGGGTTGTGGAGTCTCCTCTGGAGATATTCAAAACCTGCCTAGACACGTTCCTGTGCGACTTGATCTAGGTGATCCTGCTCTGGCAGGGGGGTTGGACGAGATGATCTTTCTAGGTCCCTTCCAACCCCTAACATTCTATGATTCTATGATATCATAACTGTCTGGTTAGCTGAGGGGAGAGCAGCTGATGTCATCTACTTTGACTTCAGAAAGGCTTTTGGCACTGTCTTCCATAACATCCTCATTAGGAAACTCATGAAGTGTCTCATGAAGTCCTCTCCATGGCTGGGTTTACAATACTGTGCAGTCCCTCATGTCCCATATTTTAATTTCTAAATACTTTATCAGGCTGTAAAATCTTAATCTCAGTCCCACAGGAATTAACCTGTTTTACATGCCTATAGTAAAAATAATCTTCACCAAGTGATAATTCAGACAGTATTTCTATTTATTTCAGAAGGAATATTTTCCTCAGAATGGTATTGTAAATTAGGCATTAGTAGAAACTGAGAGAATCCACCAGACCTTTATGGTACTGTTATCCAGTCTTGTATACATCTGTTAGCATGTTTTGATTGAAAAGCTTTGATCAAAGCAATGAGTTCATAGGTGTAAGCTTCCAGCTACATGCCTTAAAACATGTGCACTATAGTCTGCATTCTTCTGTGAACACATTACTTCAAGGAACAATAGGATTATGGGTACCTTCTGTTTCATAACTAAACCAAATGCTACGTTCCAAGGTCACGTTTTAATCAGTTAGGGATATGGCATCATGGAATTTTGTTGTTCTAACTTAAACACATGCTTATTTAGGAAGTTTTAGAAAATTTAGAATTGTACTTATTTGGAAAGTAAGAAGTTTTATTTATTATAGTTACCAAGAACTTGTGAGGATTTTCACATTTTATTGTATATATTTGCTTTAGCTTCTCCAAGAAAATGACCACCTTCACTTCTCAATAAGGATAGAGCATCAAAGACAGCTGGAAACAGAAGGCCAAGATGCATTTTGGCATGTTGTCAAGGTTTAGGGTCTGGGCCAGCCACTACACAAATGACATATATTGTCTATTAACCACTCTCCAAAAGGGAAAAGAAAGGGAATAAGGGATACACACTTTTGGATTGGAAAACAAAACTGAATCATCTTAAATGAAAATAATGTACAAAACAATATGAAACCCAACCCCCCCCCAACTCCCCACCCTGATGGCAATTACATCACCACTGATGCTGAAGAGCAGGCACTGGGGAAGTCCCCCACTGGACTCAGTTACAGATGGGAACTGGATTCAGGAGCTGGATTCAGTAACATACAGATCAGGATCTAAGGCAGAATGGAAGGAGTCCTCTTTGGATGCCAGCTATTAAAGAAGAGCACTTGTGATCCCTTAGCTTTGTACCAAATATGACATCTATGGGATGGAATCCCTTGTTGGTCAGTTTAGGGTCAACTGTCCTGTCTGCTCCTCCCTGCAAGTGCAGCCTTTACTTTCTGCACCTCCATTGTTTTACACAAGATTTAGCAGTGACCTTGGTTTGCACAGGATCAAATATAAGCAAAAGCCGTTCTGCGCACCAGTCCTTGATAGTAACTTTGAATATCAAGCATTACCACTGCCTGAAGCAGACACTGTCTGTGAAAATGTGCTGTTAAACTTCAGAAATTGCAGTCACTTAGGAGATACTGAGCTGAAAAGTAAAATGACTGAACAGAATCTGATCTGTTCTAGCTAAAACGAGGACACATATGGTGCTCCCTGATAGCATGTGAGACCAGACTACCCTGGCCTTCCATACCAGCTCTTAAGTTCAGTGATACCACAGTGATCCTGCATTTGATAACTGAGGTATCCTTATCATACTGCAATGGCAGAAGGTTTACAGGAAGAAGTAATATCTTCTATTTGATGAAGTAAAATGAAGTGGAAAAATTTATAAGCCTTTGGGAACACAAGACTGGATTTCTTTGGGATTTGTCTGCTTTCAGTTTTATTTAGTTTTTTAATAAACTGTAATGGAATAATAGTTTTTTTAATTTCTATTTCATATGCTGCTTTCTGATATCCTGAAACTCGTTGATAGTGTAATAGTCTGCACTGTAAACTCCTGTAAACACAGGCCTGGGGTAACTGAACCCAGTTTTTCAATTGTTCTCTTTTGTTAGTGGAATTAAAATTGGAAAACCACATTCCCCAAATATTTCCTTCTCATTTCTGCTGAGGAAATAAAAAGAAATACAAAAAGAGCTTAGGTGAATTTGTGTTATGATTTGATTTTTTCTTAGTGTAGTGGGTGGATAAGTAATTTTCTGCATTATTAATTTTTAATTCTAAAATGCTGTGGCTGAACAAGATATCTTTAAAAGAAAAACATGTTTTAAAGCTTATTTCAGAAACTTTTTTTTTTTTTTTTTAAGAAAATAAGACATGCATTCTATAGCTATTATCCTATAGGACCAAACTTTTGGTTATTGTTCATGGCTGGACTATCTTAAAAGCTGTATTTTAAAATTATTAGAAATATTGAAATACTATTTCTACTTTAAAGTTTAGTTAGTGTTATAATGAATTTAAATGCTGTATCCATCTTGGAGAAGCTTCTCACTGCTCGAACATTTAGTAACAGTGCTGAACCTGCTTTTAAGTAGTGGGAGGCAGGATCAGTTCTAGAAATTGCTAGAATGTACAGCTTTGAGGAAATCTCATTACTATAGTATAGCAAAATAGCTACTAGCCACTGTGTGCTTCACCTAGAGCAGAACCTAGCAAGCCTATCTGGCTGTCACACTGGGAAGAGGGACTGGAACATCTGTCTTATGAGGAAAGGCTGAGAGACCTTTTAAATGTTTAACCTGGAGAAGACTAAGAGGGGATCTTATTAATGTTTACAAATATCTGAAGGGTGGATGTCAAGTAGTAGGGGCCAGTTTCTTTTCAGTTGTGCCCTGTGAAAGGACAACAGGTAATGGTAGCAAGGTGAAACACAGGAAGTTCCACCTCAATATGAGGAAAAACTTCTTTACTGTGAGAGTGACAGAGCACTGGAACAGGCGTCCCGGAAAGGTTGCAGAGTCTCCTTCTCTGGGGACTTTCAAGACCTGTCTGGATGTGTTCCTCTGTGGCCTGCCCTAGGTGTTCTTGTGCTGGCAGGGGGATTAGACTTGGTGATCTCCAGAGGTCTCTTCCAACCCCTGCCATTTTATGGCCCTATAATTCTAAAAGAAGCCATACATTTGAAGAAAGAGCAGCATTTTTTCAAGGAGCCTTCCAGCTCAAATCTTTGCCTGTGGTGGTAGAACAAACCTACTGCTCCACGCACCCAAGCTCCACTTCCGCCTATGGATTTAGCTTTACTGGGACAGTAGCCCTGATATTATTGATTAATTTACTTTGGGTGCTAATTTCGACATTGGACCTCAGAAATTATCCAAGTAGTTACTCAAGTGAAAGTAAGAAAACTGTATCTAGATTTTAGTTCATAAAAGTAATAGCTGAAGAGTAAGACTGCAGAAAAGAAAATGCAAGAACATCAGAGTTTTTCATCCTGTCTGAAAAGACCAGAATGTGTAAAAGCTCATTAGAAACAGCCAGAAGGGAAAGACAATACTAGGCAAACAATGTTTGTGCTTAGAAATGAAATATTCTGACAAACACTTGTACAATAGTCTAACTTATAAGAGGCAATAATTTTCTTCTTGCATTACCTGTTGAAAAATGCTTTTGAATGTATTCATGCCAAATTACTCCCTTATACAACTATATTTACTATATATACTATACCTTCTTTCCAATGAAGATGTAGCTTAAGAGAACAAGAAGCAGAGATTTTCTTACCTTAGATTTAATTTCATTATTTCACCTCTTGCCTGCATGTCTGCTTATCATTGTACCTGGAGGGATACTGGGGAACTGCAAATACATTTATGTGCATTTATTATTTCACCTGTAGGTATGCATCTTTTCTCTGTTGATGATTTTTGAGAATTCTGGATGACTAACCCTACTTGTTTTGCATGGAAATGTAATGTTCCCAGAAAACTAAATTTTGAAATTTCAAATGTCTTTTTTTTTCATGGAAACACATTTTATGCTCATTCAAAAAGTATAAACAAACATATCACCTGATTTATGACTTTCATTGAAATTAACATTTAAGTCTCTAAAACATGAAGTAAACTCCTGATACATGTTTATAGAAATAAGATTATGCACCAAACTTAAGAACTAATGGTAAATAAATAGATCTGAATAAATCAGTATTTTTCTGAGGGTGAATTCTGTGACTGGAGCTTGATTTTGACCTCTAAAACATTGTATATTTATCTATGAAATCTATTAAAATGAAGGTATCATTAATGAGGTAACATTCATGTGGGATTCAGAGTAAGATAATATATACCCTGTTTCCCTTGAATGGCTCCTTAGAAAAATAGTTATCCTCATTTATTGATCTTTCAGCCCTTAACCCCTGTCCTCATCATAAGGATCTTTCAAATGCCTGTTAAGAACATGGATTTTCAGATACTTACATTTTTACGTACAGAACATCTTCTGTCAAGAAAGCGGTCCTTGCTTTCTACTTTCTCTGTCATACACAGTATCTGCCTACTTTGGCATCTAAAAACTTTGGCATCTGCAATTCTTTTAATGGGTAAATTACTCTAGTCTGAATAAATAATAAGGTCTGATAGGTTATTTCAACAGATTCTCAAAAAGCGACTGAATATACTTGCCCACTTAATGTGTTTGTTGAAAAAGATTTAGGGATGTCTGTACACAAAATATTATATTAGTCAAAGGTAGCATTAATTTTTTGCTTGAATTATGTAGCACAAGTAAGTGATTATAAGCTTAATTATAAGCTTAATTCTTTCTTCAGTTTCTCTTCAGAAGAGCTGAATCTCAGACTGAAAGCTATTGTTATGCAGGCAGCTTTCCTGAGCTGTGAATTCTACACTTTGACTTTAAAGAAGAGCACAAGTTCCTTTGTCTCTGTTGGTCTTGTATCATCTTTTTAACAGTAACATCCTAGTACTTTTCCATGTCACAATTAATTTAAATGATAGACATCTTTCACATCATGTATAGTTTACTGTACTAGAAGAGATTTTTCTCCTGCATTCAGCCTCCCTCACACTGCTCATCCCAGCATGTGCATACACAATACTTCCCTCTCCACTGTCAATTCAGCCATTTTTTTTTATGGTCTTCTTTCCCTTGATTATAATGAAGGAAAATTGTCTACATATAGAGAAATATATTGTTTGTGCTCAGGCTGTCTTAAAGCTATGTAACACAACTTTTCTGATGAGTGACAAAGGAAAAGATGGATGAAAAGTGGAGCTACATTGAAAGTAAAACAAGCAACAGGGGCAAGATAAGGGTATATTGGGTTTTGCAAGTTATTTGGTCTCTACAGTAATCTCTCAAAGAGCCAGGCAGAGAAGAGAAAACTAAAAATGTCTCTGTAAAAGTCTGACATGTATCTCTGACCTATCTCCATGGCAACCAGAAAATCTAAGGCATCGGAAGAGATGCCTCAGACTACTTTGACAGCAGTGTCACTTGATTATGTCTTACTTATCCAAATGTTTCTATCAATACTGATGAAATACTTCTGATTGCTTAGGCTGGATTCTATACAGTAAGACTCAAATTAACTTTATAATGCTTACCCCATTTCCATTCCAGTGTAATTCTGAACATGACAGGAAAGAAAAAAATTTGTCAGTATTTGTCAGTATAATATATATCACCTCTCAATCTCTTCTTACTGTTAATCATATGAAGATATGTCCATTTCATTCACATTATCCTGGAAGAAACACATGTTCCAAGTAAGCCAGGTATAGATTTCAATAAATTTTTTAAGAAAAATTATTTCAAAGAATTTAGGATAGCTCACTGTCCAAAGTAGCTACAATTTCCTACAGCTGGCACAATGCAGTTGGATGTTCCATTCCTTTTCTTTAATTCCTTCGTAACTAGTACAATATTTCATAGCACAGAAAATAACTGTTATGCTACTGTTTTTAGCAGTAGCACCAAATAAAATAACATTATGGTATTTCACCAATATTGACAAATTAAACTGCATGTACGATATTGCTGAGAAATGACCTTGCAGCTTCTTTTCTGTCAAGTTACTCGGCAAGCAGATTTTGGTTTTTAAAACAGATATTCTCTCAAGAAACATAAAAATCTTGGAAACTATACATAAATGTTTTATCCTAAATGAAGTTAATGTCATACAGAGAACTCAGTCAGAGTGATTAAGGGCTTTACAGACAAACAGTAATATTTTCAGATATATTTATTGAAAGAGGATAGAACATCAGCCCTGAGTTTACCATTTGACATAATGGGATTTGGAACAGGAGTTGATGGAATATCAATCATAGAATCATAGAAATGTCTGAGTTGGAAGGGACCTCTAGATGTCATCTAGTCCAATCCCCCTGCTGTGAGCAGGGACATCCTCAATTAGAACAGGTTTCTTGGAGCACTCTCCCTAAACACAAAATATTTTGTAACACTTCTGTCATGGTTTAGGGCCAGGATGGCCTCTTAGACCTATAAAAGAACTCTCTGTTAAACCCCCTCCCTACCCAAAAGGGAAGAGAAAGGGAATAAGGGAGAGAAACTTAGCAATTAGAAAAGGAAACTTGAATGGCCTCAATTAAAATAAAAATAATAATAATAAAAATAGAAATATACAATTATATAGAAAATCAGTATCGAGCCCAGCCCCCCGAGGGGAATTACATCCCCGTCATCACTGATGCTATGGAGCAGGCACCAGGGGAGTCCCAGACTGGGCCTGGCAACAGACGGGAGCTGTGTTCAGGAGCTGGATTTTGGTACTGGATTCAGGAACACACCATTGGGATTGAAGGCAGAACAGATGAAGTCCTTCTTGAATTCTCCGAGGAAGAAACCGAAAGAGGACCTGAACCAAGACAAGCAAAGCTGGCAAAGTGGTCCAAGAAGGTAGAAGAGCTCGGGAGACCCCAGAGAGCTAGACCTTCCCGATCCTTCAGCTTTATACCCAGTATGCTGTATATGGGCTGGAATACCTCACTAATCAGTTTGGGTTCACCTGTCCTGTCCGCTCCTCCCTGCAGTTGCAGCCTTTCACTTTCTGCACCCCTCAACGTGGTTCACAAGATCCAGCAGTGGCCTTGCACACCAATCCTTGGTAGTAACTCTAACCATGGGGTGTTACCACTGCCAGCAGCAGACACTGTCTGTAAAAACAGGCTGCTAACTTCAGACAGTGCAGTTAGTTAGAAGAAATGAGCTGAAAAGTAAAATCACTAAACAGAATTAATTCTGTTCTCTCTTAAACCAGGACACACTTCCCTCAGATCTGAACATATTTATGTCTGAGTTTCTCACATTTCTGGTGTGCATACCCTTCCTTTTTGCAGTACATGATGAGAATTCACAGAATCACAGAATCACAGAATTCTGAGGCTGGAATAGACCTCCAAGATCATCAAGTCCAGCCTATTGCTGTGAATGATTTTTGTTGCTCAAAGGACATTCCAGTAATAAGTAAACATACATCAGGTGAAGATCAGCTCCAATGAAAAATTTCCCTCAGACATTTCTAAAAAGCCACCTGTCCTGTTCTTTCATGTTCTTTACAGTAGTTTCTGACCTTAGTTAGGTGTTCCATGCTATACATGTTACCAATATATTAGCAACCTCTGCCTCTGACATGTCAGTGGGCTTCAGATGCCATGATGACAAGCAACAAAGAAAAAGCTGATATATATGAACAAGTGTAAATGAATTACTTTCACCTTTCTCTTTGCTGTTGCTGTAGTTCATAGGTCTGAAAACTATCTTGCTCATATCCTGCTCATTACACAAAGTAGGTTTTCACCTTACATTGACTTCTCAAAGCCCTTTTGAGTGCCCTGTCTGTTAATGGACAAATCTATCATTTGAGATAATAGGCTGCTCAGGGACAAATATCTGATAATTTTGACTGCCAAAGAATCTAAATAGGTTGAACCTTTTTGTTGCCACAAAGCACAAAGATGAAGTGATGACATGTTGTTCAGGAAATACTTCTTTCTATCAGCCAGCTAGAGTTATAATCAAACATTTATAAATCACGTCAGCAGAGTACAAATACAATATTCAGAGTTAAATAAAGGCATGGAGATAAATCTCCATTTTAGCACGAAACAACATAGATCTATAGCTATCACAAACTTTTCAATGCCAAAGTAAGTGAGGAAACCACTTTATTCCTAACCACAGTTCCACCCACAAATCATTCTAATACTGATTCACTCCTTTACTTATAATGATAGCAGACAATTTCTTCAGAAATATTCTAATATTCCACACAATGTCTTGTTTAATAGCAGTAAGTGCTGCCTTAGTGTTCCCCTCTGTTTCAAATTCTCTGTGCCTCAAGCTTCATGCCTATATAAACTATGTCTGAAAATATGACAAAATAATAGAATAGTTTATGTTGCAAAGAATCTCTGGGAATCACCAAGTCCAGGTAAGGCCAGCTTCAAAGTTAAAAACAATTCCAAAGTTAGATGAGGTTGCTCAGGTTCATGTGAAGTTGAGTTTTGAGTATCTCGAAGGTAGGAGATTCCACAATCTCTCTGAGAAACCAGTTCCAAAGTTTTATGACCCTCGTGCTTTTATTAATGTCTAAACACAACTACCCATGCTCTAGTTCATGTCCATTGCCTCTTGACTTTTGACTGTTCACTTCCAAGAAAAGCCTTCTCTACAATCCCTTATTGGGCAGTTTTAGATAGCAATATCATTATTCCTCAGTCTTTTCTTCTTTGGTCTAAAAAACCCCAGATTGTGAGTGTATCTTCACATGCCATGTGCTCCAGGCCTGAAGTTAGTTTGGTTGCCTCTCCTTGATTTGCTATGGGGTGCCCAAAACTGGACACAGTACCCCGAGCACAGTTCCACAAGGGGTGAATAAAGGAGAACACTGGACCTGTTTGTTAATACAAGGCAATATGAAGTGATCTTACATTGCAGCAAGGTCTCTTTGCCAACTCATGCTCAACTTCTTGTCCTCAACGTCCTATTCCACAGAGCTACATTCTAACCAGACTGTCCCCAGCTTGTACGACTCTGTGATATTCTGTGCCAGATGCAGAACCCTGCATTTTTGTTTCCTGAACTTCACAAAGTTCCAGCCAGTCAGTTTCTCTGGCCTTCTCCAGAATTCCTTCTGTTTGACAATCCCACCCTCTAGCGTATCTACCATTCCTCTCAATTTGGTATCCATCCTCTGACTTACTAAGGGCACATTATGTTTAGGTTGTTGATAACTATATTAGACCATATTTGCCTTAACTTCAACCCTAGGAATGTCATGCAGAACTAGCTGCCAGCTGGATTTTGTAGCATTGAGCACAAGCCTTTGAGCCTGATGGTGCAGCCATTTATAGTATTTATTGTATGTAGGATTACATTTAGAATCTGTAAGATGATTCAGCTAATTCATAAACATGTAGTAACTTTATCTTCAACCAGAAGAAACCATCTTTTTTTATCTGCAAAACAAATTTTAGTACTTGGAAATATTAAAAGTGTTCCCCTAGAGCAACAGCAAACTTATAATTTCCTTCTTGAAACGGATTTAATTGTACATAATGAAAGAGGTGCTTCAAGGTTATTTCAAATTTGTTGTATAGTACAGAAAAACCTTATGGGAATTTTTTCTTCTTATATTCCTTAAAGTGCAGAAAAGTTCAGAGAAGCTACAAAGAAACCAGACAGTGGAGAAATACGTAACAAAAGAGAGAAAATATATATATATAGTGTATGGATATGGATATATAATGTGTATAGTCATATAGATAGCTGTCATGACCTATAGGGTTACCCAAACCTGCAGATGTGTAGAGATTGCAGCTGTGGGTTTATAGGTTTCCATAATACACAGAGACATGGAGGCATTTATCCTCTGAATTTCTCCACTTCATTACAGATTATCACAAATACCACACAAATCACCACTATCAACAATACCTATGGATAATAAAACATATGCATGTATATATCAAGCTATTACAAATTACTATCAGCAATCAGTAATATAGTATTAACCAATAACATGGCAGCAATCATATAGCATATAGCATATAGCAATGACCAATGTAATAGCAAAAAACAAATAGGTTTATTACAGGTTATTATAAATTTATTAGTGAAGCAACTATCAACAATATAACAGCAGATATGCTTATGATAGATTACTTACATCAATGTATATATAATTCTGCTATCAAGTGAATTGGGCAGATTTCAGAAAGTCCAAACCATCCAAAAGGGGAGGGTAAATCAGTCTGAGAGCATGACACAACCATTCCAGAGGTGGAAGGACAAACAAAACAGACCCCAAAGTGAACTCAAAAGTGAGACCAATAGGACAACAGTCAGAGTCTCACTCCAAAGAGGATCTGTGTCAGAGTCTGGAGTCAGCTGCACATCCCCAGTTGGAGTCCAAGATCTTGCAGGAAGTTCATGTGAAATTTAACCTGTTTAGGAAAGGAAAAGTATATGTAGCATGGGAAGTTCTCAGAGGGAGAAGCTCCATTTTGGATAAGCTCTATTTTGGACAAAAATTAAGTCCTTTTTGTATCCTTAGGGATATAAGAGGGAATGGGTGCTGTTAATAGATGCTGTTAATTTCACTTTTTCACTTGTAACAGCCAATACATAAATGATTATGTTTTTAGTTCTTTCAGACGAATTTAATTTTCTTAGACTGTTTGCACTTTTTTCAGATGATAAGTTGCCATTACAGTTTTGTGGGTTTGTGCTTATCCATGGTACTATAGGATGTCTCTGGTTTTTCAGTAACTCAGCTGTACTTCAAAGATGACAGCTGCAATTTTTGAGGGTGTTTCTGGTTCTCAGGTCTAGTTCACAAGCTCCCAGCCCCCAGGCTGGCAAGCAATTTCTTTGCCAGTATTTTCCAGCAGACATTTTCTTTTGTTCAGTAATATTCCCTTTCTAACCAGACCATGTTTATGGATGCTCAAATCAATAGTGAAGTGAAAAACTAACTGTCGTGTAAGTTGTTGGAAAAATATTATCATAAAAACTTTTTGCAGTGTTACTTAACCATGTTGAGAAAAGAATTTGAATGAAATAGGTGCCAAGATCTACTAGGGAAGTTAAGGGACAGAGAAGACTGAAGCAGTGTGGTCTATGTAACCTGGCAAAAAGAATGCTAAGGCTCCAGAGGAAGACAAGATGTGAGAGACAACATTGACACAAAACCCCATTAGGTCCTGAAGCAAACTGGCAAGAATTTTTCTAACCATGAAAAAAGGATGTTTGAGGAAAGCTGTTCACTGAGTGTAAGTCACAACCAAGTAGCCTTTAGGACTGTGTCCAAGAGCTTAGAAAAAGAATTGTTTGTCAAGGCTGTTCATAGCAGCAAGGAGTTGGTCAGTGAATTATAAGGAAAATTATTAATCCAATTGTATGGAATTACTATTTATGTTATTAACTAGCTGGTTTCTGTGCATTATTTTTGAAAATATTACAGCAGTGGAAATGAGGCAGAAGAGTTATATTAGACACAGATGTATGTCAGATGTATCACAGATGTAAGTTGGATGTATGGTTGCAAGTATTCCTTACCTTCAGAAGAATGTTAAGTCAGCAGAGAACATCTCTGTCAACAGCTTTCAATGGACATTGAAATAATGCTTATGTGTTATAGAGAAGCATCTCAGAAAAAATTGAAAATAAAGACCTGAACTGTTATTATTCAGCATTTGTAATGCTTTATATTACCTACATAGTCCTTGTGTCTCTCTGTCTGATTTAGAAAAAGGTTAGCTCAGAAAAGTTAATATTGTCATGTAGTGGCTAAGATGATTCAGTGTCTACCATGGTAATTGCAAGTTACTTGTTCTTCAAACACTCGTTGTTAAATGGGAAATTTTACACCTGTTTTGTTTTATTTGACTTAATAATCTTCTGAAGTATAACTTAATTAGGGATAAGGTAAATACTGATTCAAATTTTTTCCTGGTTTGGTTTTATTTTCAGAAGAAAGAAAATTTCTTATGGTCTAATAGTCCCAGCACAATTCTGAAGAGCTTATCTATTACAGAAAGGATGTAGGACTGCATTTGTTTTCATTCTCTTGCCCCCCTGTTCCTCCTACTACTTAGAGTGCCTTAACTAAACTTGTACTCTTTGTTCTCTTCTCTGCATTGCACTCATTTTAGGATTACCTCTCTTTCCAATTTCAGTACCAAATTCTGTCAGCTGCAACTGCAAACACATTGAAACCCTGCACAATGAGCCAAAGAAAATATTAGTACAGGAGGTAGCAGCCTCACACTGCTGCCCCCACTCCTTTGTACTTATACTTTCTCTATTTACACACCTGACCTGGTCTGAGAACAGAACTCATTCTGTTCAGTGATTTTACTTTTCAGCTCTGTTCTTCTAACTGCACTTTCTGAACAACCAGTTTTTGCAGCCAGTATCTGCTTCTTGCAGTGATAACACCCCATGTTTAGAGTCACTACCAAGGATTGGTGTGCAGACCAAGGCTACTGCTAGATCTTGTGTACCACATTGGGGGTGCAGATAAAGGCTGCACTTGCAGGGAGGAGCAGACAGGACAGTTGACCCTAAACTGACCAACAAGGGATTCCATCCCATAGATGTCATATTTGGTACAAAGCTGAGGGATCACAATGATCAAGTTCTCTTTTTCAGAGGCTGGTATCTGAGGTCTCTGTCTATTCTGCCTTCAATCCCAGTCTGTGTGTTCCTGAATCCAGTTCCAGAATCCAGCTCTGGAATCCAGTTCTTGTCTGACACTAAGTCCAGCCTGGGACTTCCCCAGTGCCTGCTCTGCAGCATCAGTGGTGATGGTGATGTAATTGCCATCAGGGGAAGTTGGGTTGATGATGATGGTTTTGTATATACATACATATATTCCATCGTATAATTGTTATTTTCATTAAAGTTGTTCTAGCTTTCTTTTCTAATTGATAAGTCTCTTTTCTTTATTCCCTTTCTTTTCCCCTTTTGGGAGGGAGGGAGGTTAACAAAGAACATCTGTTACAGGTCTAGAAGGCTGCCCTGACCCTAAACAGTGACAAGATCAAATCTCTCTGTGCCTTGGAGAGTTTGAGGAATCTGTATTGTCTTTTATGGACAATTAGACCAGATGAGCCCAATTTATTAAAGTCACCTAGATTGCTTTCCTTGGGCCTCTACACAGATAAATAAATGGGACAGAATCTTTTTCCTTTTCAACATCCAGCAGGGCAGTAACACCTGTTTGTTCTATGCAGACAGTGAAAGTGCATGTTACATTGCTGATATGAACTAGTTCATAGCTGTAAAACTGAACAGGTGTTTTTTATTTTCTTCTTGAAGGAGACAAAATTAATAAAGTCACTCTGAAGCAGATTTAGCATAAACACAACAATAATATTTATGTTGACTATATAATCTGATATGCAAGACAAGAAAACATAGTTTTTCCAGAAGGAAAAAAAAAAAAAAAGATGAAATTAATTTGTCTGCAAAATGTGAAAATGTCATGGGGTACAAGAGGAAAAAATTATCTGCAGAATTTGTGGTCAGGGAAATGGAAGAGACAAGAGTATCATGGTTACCATGGTACTGAGTGCTAGTTCAATGCATATACTTTTTTTGGTAGCACAGTTGGTATATTGGTCACAATCTGCAATGACATTAGTAAATGAAGGCCAAATATGGCACACTGTATTCTTGAAAATCACTGTTTCAATGCTCAGACATGGATATTTGTATCATTATTAAAGATGCATACTAAAGTCTTCCCTCTGGTAAATTTACTAGGATTATTTTAGCAGTTGAAAAAGAGGAATGTGATTTAGGAGGGCTGAAAACATTTCAGCCACATTAATATGTCCATCACTGGACCCATACTATGGATGTCATGTCCCTGAAACTTCAAAGTTTCAAGGTATCTAATAACACCTTCTACAGTTAGAGACTCCACTTTGAAATACACTTTTCTCTCTCTCTGTCAGTTCAAATACATGGCTGAAGTGCATGGAGAGATTAGAATGGTTAAATTTTTGCATAACCTATAGTTCCAAGGACAATTGATGAATCCATAATAATGCTTAGTTGGACATTTATAGTTACATGCAGTGTCTTTTATTCCATTCTACTGATATTATTTTTCTATAACAATAAACCTTCTTCAAACAAAATTGTTTACATATACCTTTTGGATAAAATTCAAGATCAGAATGATGAGATATAACTATAGAGGTTGTCATTATTCAGATCTTGAACTGGTGTTTCCTGTTAATGTACTAGATTTGCACAATCTAGGACAAGTAGAGAGTCATATAAGAAGAAATGGTAAAACAAAGTAACACACTGAAAGGATCAAAGATGAAAGCAGGAAACAACACTGAAAAGGCAATATCATATTTTGTCTTCTTGACTGTAGTGGTTTTTATTTCCCATTTATTCTAAATTATCATATTCCATGTTCCACAACTGTAAAATAGGACCTGAGCAATCACAGATAACTCTGCCACAAAGCCAATGGAATATAAAACAATTGTGGACACATGACAACATTGGTGCATATTAAAGCACATAAATTAAAGTTTATGATGGTTTTATATGGTACTAGGAAGACATATGAAACTTGATCTGGTGAAGATTCATTACGGTGGACAGATATTATTTGCCATTACAAAAAGCTTTATCATATGAACTGATCTGCTGACCCTTGAGTGACTTGGAATCAGCACCAGGTGTTGATTCTGCAATATAGTTGATCTGGTAGAAGATGTTCCAAAATCTGCTTTACCGCACTGCCAAATAGTGACATTTGTATTGAATGTCAAATGAGCTTATGCTGTATATTTTTATCTCTTAGAACTGCTTAAAACCATATCTTAAACTAATTCAGCCCAATATATAACCTATACCCATTTTTGCACATCAGTTCTGAATCATTTTGTGGATATTTTAGTTTACCCGTAATTTTAATTTTGACTGGTTAATCACTCTTCTTCCTGCAAACATATTTAATATGAATCTAGTTATATTGCTAGTGCCACAAACTAGCATTCCTGTTTTTTGATTTTGAATTGTTTTTCATCATTATTAAAATAATGCAAAAGAGGTTCATCTTGTTTACACTACATCATATGTCATATGTTTTAAAGGTTTAAAAAAAATCCTTAGAGAATAAACCAGTCAGAACTATATTTTAAACACAAAGGGAAAGGTACTAACATCAGCTAAATTGCCTTTTCTTCTTAGATCTCCATTCAAGTCCATCTTAGAAACTCTAAAATAATAGAAAATTTAAACTGAATTATAGCAAAAGAATGGTATTTGATACTTATGTACTTAGAATTATAAACAGTTCTTCAAAGCCCTCAACCCATACTTTCCATTGTTTGACTTTACTGGTGATGTATAATATATAAAAAGAATTAGATTATTTTCCTAAAACACTTTGGAATCATTTTATTAGTCTTTTATTTTCCTCTAAAAACCATTTTGATTATACACATGGACAGCTGCCATTGTAGCTTCCACTTTCCAAGTAAGACTAATTATACTTTTGGCACTGGCTGTTTACAGTAAATGTTCTGGAAGGTAACAAAGGAGAGAAAGTGTATTTCCAGACATCACAGTTTAGTCCTTCCTAGGCAATACAATCTAACACAGAAATAGAAACAGAAAGGCATGGGATTTACAAACTTTTCCAGTTCCAGTCTTCTTGGGAATCTTCTTTGCCTGATTTTTATACTGAGCAATTCACATGTATCCAAGTATATCGTGAAAGTTTTTGGTTTAGAGGCAAATCTGTTCAATAAATACATTTGAAACCTGTCACGACTGTTTGATCTCAAGGGCTGTAATTAAAATTCTCAAGACATCTTCCCCAATCTGACTTACATTTGATCTGTGTTTTCTAATCACTTGTCTTTATTCTTCCATTTCTTCACATGAGATCCAGTTGAAAGCTCAAAATGCCAGTATAGAGTTTTTCAGTCTAACTGACTACTTCTACATAGGTGGGGAAACACCCCTGTGACAAGGTAGATGTGATCCCGGTATTTTCTACCTTCCTTTGTTTTCAGTAGGAATTAATGCAGTTCTTCAGTGCTCCAAGCAGAAAATGTCCCCAACCTACTCCAAATGCTTTGGCAGACATTTAATTTTGGGGCTTAGAACCCAAGGTCCAAGAAAATTTAGGTATTTAGGTATGTAGGTGTTTGGGGTTTTTTTAGGTTTGTTTTTTTTTTGTCATGGGTATGGTTGGACTTGGTGATCTAGGAGGTCCTTTCCAACCATGAATATTCTGTGAAATTTTATCTTCTGTTTCATTTCTGCTTTACTACAGCCTACTGTATCTAATGACTCTGTCTCTGATATCATTAAAGCAGTCAAAGTTTAAGTAACAATAGTCAAAGTTTTGAATAGTCAAAGTTTAAGTAACAGACCGTTCACCTCCAAAACATCAGACATGCTCAAATCATCAGAAGGCTCTAACTGAGCATACAATTTCTCCTGGGCTGGATCATGATTGAAGAATAAGTACACATCCTTACTATGGTACAAAGTGCAAAAGCTACGTACCCATGTTAAATGACTATAGAAAAAGCTTTATTTCAGAAAATGTCCTCTGTATATCTAGATATGATTAAAAATTTCTGTCCAGTCAAAGTCTTACGATCATGAAGATTATGTGATCATGTTTATTCTGTGGGACTGACACAGTAGTAAAGGGTTCTGAGGGACTTCCAGGTCTTATTTTAAGAAAGGTTTACGTAGCTGAACTTGCCAGAGAATGATTCCTTTACCACTCAAAGGTAATTGACTTCCAAGGATGACAGCAGAAAAAAAAAAGATGGACATTTCATAAACTCATTACTCATAAGGTTGCAGCAATTGTGCTGACAGTCAGAGGGTGACAATACTGTATGTACAGCAAAAATTTGTTGGGCTGATAAAGTCTCTTCACTTACTCTTTTCTAGAGCTTATCTGTATAGTGCAGCTTATAGTATAGTCAAAGTGTTAGTCCATGTCTATTAGATGTATTTTATTAGTATTAAATAGTGAGTAAAAAGCAAGCAATTCAGCTGCGTGGCCAAAAGCAAACCATCCAAACATTAGTAATGTTTCAGGCTATTTGATGGTGCTTAATGATTCCCCAGTGAGATGATGTGGTTGTTGGCATTGCATCAGCAGAAAACATTTATGAAGCCCTGTAACATTTTTTTATCTTTAAAAAAATCAGTGTCACCTTGAAAGTAAATAGCAACTGAGAAAGCAAACAAAGGAAGTTTTTAAGATATACATATAATATCAAAAGAGGAAAGCAGTAATACTGCTTTTAAACAGCAAAATAAATCCAGTCAAAGAGTACCGACCATGACCAAAATTATTAAAATAAGTTATGAGGTTATGAGAAGTAAGTAGACTGTATTTGTGCTGTAGGTTTCTTCTTCAAAGTCATTGCACTAGAAGAGGATACAAAAGTTAACCCATTATGTATCTTTTTTACACATCATGTATGTTAATAACAAATGTTTTAGGAGTTAGGAAGGGAAATCCTTTTGACCATTTTCTTACGTAATGTAGAATTTTAGAATTTATAAAGTTGTGCTAGTATTAATAGGATAATTCAACATTTTATCATATCAATTAAATGAAAGAATATATTAAAAAATGAACCTTTATCAGGTTGGTACATCATCATTACTATTATAATTGTTATTATTTCCATTAACATTATTATACAGTTTTTATTCATTAATAGCTTTTATATATTTACTGTCTTTTGACTGATTTTTCTTAAAAATCAAATCTGATGCTAGAGCAGACTAATTATCCACTGACCATAATACCAAACTCATTTCCAATTGAATTATTAAAATAATCATATTTATCTTAAATACAGACTTACATTTGCTATTGATACAATGTATCATTTTGAATTTTGCTGTATTCTTTGATCTTAAGATCCTTTACACTATTTAAGTAGAATAATTAATTCTGAGATTCATACCTCTGATTAAGTAGATGAAAATACTAATCATATTAGAACTTGTTATGTACAGCATACTAAAAAGATTTTAATTGACCTTGATATGAATTCTGTCTTTCATGATTTATGTCTTAATTAAAAATATTGCTTTGAACTGACCTACATACCATTAACTAAATGTTCATGGTGGGCAAAAGCCTTCTGACCTGAACAGAAATGTTGTAACAACAGCACATCAGTTTTAATAAAGAGGCATTCAGTGATTGCATAAAGTTACTTTTGTAGCTCTTTTTATTATCATTAAGCACTCTCAGTTTGTTTTATGATATCCTGAAAAAAACAATTTATAATATCCTATGGAGAACACCATGTGCTCCATGTAACAGCATCTGCTTAAAGCAAAAGAAATTCTGATCATGCTAAATTATGTTTTCATTGACATCTATGTAAAGTGATTAATTTGTTATTCCTTCAGAAATACAATAGTAATTTTCATCAGGAGGAGAAATTATCTTCAAGTTATACAGCATGTGAATGTATATAGATGTCATGGTTTAGAAGACAAAATGAGTTTAGTCAATAACAGGAAAAAATAACTTCATATGTTAATGTGAGATTCACAGTAAGACTCTGAATATTCTGTATTTGGGAAGAATATGCCATGCACAGCAAAAGCTAGGAGGAAGCTCTTGTCAATGTTACTGATGATTATAAATCCACTCAGACTGTAGGTTCCTTGTGTAGGTTACTGCAACTTAGATATTTAATACTTCAGTATTAAATATCTTCTTAACAGACCCTGGTATAAGAAATAGGTAGCTCATTACACACCATGGACTAAGATCAGGTCTTCCTCATGCTCATAGACAAGTCCTTAATGAGAAATTCTTAATGATATCATATACCTTGGCAGTAAATCAGTGACAGAAGCAAATTCCCATGGTGTAGTTGTTAGGATTTGTATCATTATATCTTGCACATTTGCATTGCACCTTCTCTTTTATCTCTGACTTGAGTGCTTCTTCCAAAACCTTGTACAGTATTTCTGGGTGCTGAGGAGCAGTCTGCTGTGTCAGCACCTGTGCATCTCACTAACCACACTGTAAGGCAAAGCACAAGAACACAGCTGAGGAGCCTGTGTTGCCCTGCCCAGTCCTGCAGGGCACAATTAGTCCACAGTGGTGCCACCAGAAGCAGCAGCTTCTGACTTGCCTCTGTGAAAAATGTTGGTGTAGTTCAGTGGCTGGACTTCAACCATAATGACCACTTTATTTGCAGGGACTTTAGAGGAACATACTAACCTGCGGCTCTTGACATGCATCAGCTTGCATTTGTGAAGTGGTGTACAAGTGGTGAACTTGTATAATGCTCTACAAAGATCAGTGCTGGCATACTCCATACAGCTGAGAAAAAGTTGTTTCAAAAGTGTCCTGGTTTTTTTGAGACTCTTTAGCAACAGTATGAACATGCTTTTCTGTTAAGTCAATTCTCTTACATACTTCAAATGGCAAACCCTCCTCAGGGTAACCAAAAGAAAGGAAAAAGAAATGCCATCCAACCTTTATTTCAGTACTTGTTAAATTGTATGTAGTGCTTCCACATTTACAGTATCTCTGCCAAAGCATGAAAATACTTGCATGGAGAAGTGAGGTCCATATTTCTCTCTTTCAGTACAGCCTTTTAATAGCCTACAAATATGAATGACAAACAGAACCATGCTTTGACATCACCTGTTTTTCCTGTATATACCAAAATATGATTACGTCTTTCAAAAAGGGTGGAAAAACTAGAATCACAGAATCTTAGAATTGATTGGGTTAGAAGGGACCTTCAAGATCATCTAGGTCCAACACCCCCTGCAATGGCCAGTGACACCTTCCACTAGAGCAGGTGGCTCAAAGACCCATCCAATCTGTCCGTGAACACTTCCAGGGAAGGGGACATCCACAACTTCTCTGGGCAACCTGTTCCAGCATCTCACCAACCTCATAGTGAAGAATTTCTTCCTAATATCTAACATAAACCTACCCTCTTCCAGTCTAAAGTCATTGACCCTTGTCCTATCACTACATGCTCTTGTAAAAAGTCCCTCTCCAGGTTTCTTGCAGACCCCCTTTACGTACAGTCACGTTTTAGGGTTAGGGCAGCCTGCTAGACCCATAACAGATACTCTCTGTTAACCCTCCTCCATCCCCAAAAGGGAAGAAAAAGGGAATAAGGGAGAGAGACTTAACAATTAGAAAAGGAAACTAGAACAGCTTTAATGAAAGTTAAAATAATAATAATAAAAATAGACTATATACAAATATATACAAAACCAGTATTGAACCCAACCCCCCT
>JANIJG010019661.1:0-12002 GCA_024611175.1 Megaceryle torquata
GAGGGGGAGGAGGAGAAGAAGGAGGAGGCGGAGAAGGAGGAGGAGAAGGCGGGGGCCGCTCCGGTGGCTGCGGGCGGGGCACGGGGATCCCCCTCCCCGGCGCGGGGGAAGGTGCCGAGGCCCGGGGGACGTCCCGGAGGGAGCAGCAGTCGCCGTGGCGTGTAATGAGCTGGCGGGTCTCAGCCCCGGCAGCCAGAGGGGAGAGCGGGGAGGAAGGCTGCGCGGGGCCTCGTCTTCCTCAGGGGGGTATTCTGGAGGCGGCATTGCCCTTGTGGTGAGGGGAACCGGGGCTGGGGGCTGGCTGGGGCACTCAGACCCCCACCCAGGGCACCTCGTGTTCCCCAGCCTCACTCCGGGGTGCCCTTCACTGGTCCCTGTCCCGCCACTCTGCCTGCCCCTTGCAGTCACCGACCGTCAGCCCGTGGTGGCTGATAATGGGAACCAGGCGGGAGCAGCTTTTCAATTTCTTTAAATAAAGCCCTTATTCCTGCCTCGTTTTCCACTTTGTAGCACAATGGCTGGTGACATTCATCCCCTTCCACTTTTTTATGGCTTAAATGACGGAGACATTAAAGGTGTGGAGGGTACCCAGCTGTGCTGAGGATGCTGATGAACCAGATGGGAAATGGGGCCAACGATGGACAAGGTGATAATGGGCTAACGGTGCCCGGTCCGTGTGCAGCACAGATATTGCCAGCACCAAATCACGACCAAATTTCTGCTCTCCCAGATGAGCTACTGTCTAAAAGCTTTGTGGTGGCTCCGGCATAGCAATGTTGGGGCACACTGGTCAAGAAGGCTGATAGGCAGCTGGCCACTGCAGCACTGGTCACTGCAAGGCAGTAAGGCAGGCAGCTGCACGGGGACAGGCGGCTGCAGTGCACGGGTGGGTGCAGTGACATGAGGACAGGCAGCTGAAGACCTAGTGAGTGCCTGTGGCAGAGGGAAAGATGGAGGAACTCAAGCCAACTCTAGACAAACATCAACCAAGATCCTCCGCGATGACCCCTGCAACCCTATGCTGGCCTGTGCCCCCTGAGGTGGAGCCCAAGGATCCCCTCCACAGCCCCTAACCCCCTCCACAGCCCCCAGCTCCAGGCTGACCCCCCGTCAGGGACAGCGGGGTCTATCTCCTCTCCCCACCCCCACTTTCCAATCCAGGACATTTGGGTTGCCAGCGTGAAACGCCGTCTAATCTGTCCTCTAATCCCGCAGCCTGGTCGTGTGCGGCTGCATGGGGGGCCTGAGCTGCTGTGGGTCTCCCTGGGCTGGGGGCCGGGGCAGGGGGCTGAGGCCGGGGCTCTGCACGCACAGATCAGGGTCTTCCTTCACATCTGCCACCACTTGATAACAAATGAAGCTCCTCAACAAAGGTCCCTTTGTGCCCCACAGTTCTCTCCCACTGTCCTTCCGCACCCGGTGCCAGCACCTGGGGACTCAGCACAGAAGTGGAATGGGGCAGCCCCTGCGTTGATGGCCTCACCGGGCACCGGGACCTTTGTGACCGAGCCAGGACGCAGGGCAGCAGGGCTGTGTGGGGCTGAGTGGGGTGCTCAGCCACTGTCCCTCCTCCCCCAGCCGAGCCAAGCTTTTGCAGAAGTTGCTCCAGCTCGCCTCGCGTTTCTGCAGCTCCCTGCGGGCTCTTGCCAAGTCGGGTTGGTCTTTGCAGAGCAGAAAAATGTGCAGCGAAATGTCCATCTTGCTGCCCTGCACACACTGAGCCCAAACCGCTGCCCTGAACGGGCACAGGGAGTTTGGGGTTTGCCACCCCCCTCCCCAGCACCAGGCACCGTGGAGGAGCGGGCACATGGAACCCTCACTGGCAGGGGCTGGAGGCAGCGCTGGCAGCAGGAGGGCTCGCCCCATGCAGGGGTCCCCCCGCTGCAGCAACCTTGCCCATGGCCACAGGCAAGGAGCGCGGCAGAGGCCCCACCAGCGTGCAGGAGGCAGGATGGTCCTGGGAGTGCATGAGGCCCTGGGTGCTGGGTTAGTGGAGAAGGAGGAAGAGATGCAAGCAGCATTTGGAGGATGGCTCGGCTCGGCTCAGCCCTCTCCCAGCAACCAGGGGCTCACGGTGACGGCTGCTGCTGAAAGCAGACACAGGGTTGGGGGTGGGTGCTGGTAGGAGCCTGGCAGGGCCCCTGCAGGTCTCACTGTGCACTGCCCCATCCCGGTGCCAGCCCTCACCTGGTGGCTCACAGCACCCAGCACCTGCACCAGGCTGGATCCCCTCCTGCAGGGAGGGCAAGGCTGCCCTCAAGGCCAGCATGAGGCACATGGGCATCCCCATGGGTACCATGGAGCATGGGCTGCCCTCTTCCCTTCCCTCTGCCATGGCTGCCAACCCTCCAGCTCCAGCAGAGCAGTAGTGCGGGACCCAGGAGCTGTCGCAGGACAGACCCTGGCTCTCCATGCTACCCCAGCCTGCATGGGAAGGGGGTCAGAGCTGCACCCCCCTCCAGCAACCAGCAACATCTACAAAAATACTTTATTGTGGGAGTGGGATGTGCGGGAAGCTCTGTACAGTACAAACCAGCGGCAGCGACACTGGCACTGGCACACAGACACGACAGTGACACCCGGAGCCCATCCAGCCTAGGGGAGCAGCGGGAGCTGGGGGGAACGTGGCCCCTGCATCACCTTGGGCCGGGCGTTGAGGCGGATGATGGCCCGGTAGTCCCGCACCAGGTCCCGCAGCTGGTCCAGGTAGGGGTTGACGTTCTCCTCCATCCACTCCTCCACCGTGTCGAGGAAGTAGATCCTCTCCAGGTGGGCACGCAGGTCACGGATGAAGCTCTCCCAGTCCTCGTGGAGCCTGGTGGGGTGAGAGCAGGGGGTCCAGCTCCCTCCTGTGAGGGACCCCAGAGCCAAGCCCAGGACACCTCCCAGCCGAGCGCAGGTACCCAAGGGGGCTCCTTGCCCCCAGCACCACGTACTTCAGCACCTTGCTGCCAAAGCTTTCCATGTTGCGGGGGTTCCCAAACTGGTGCTTCCGATGATAGGGGCTGAACCAGCCCTTGATGGCACTGCGGAGACATGAGGGGAGGGGGGGCACAGGGGCCACCTGGGCATGGGGAGCTGCACTCTGGGCAGGTCCCCTCCCATGCAAAAACTCTGGTGTTCCTGTCCCATGACCAGAGCCGGCCAACCCCGCTGCCTCCCACTGTTACCTCTCCTCCTCCAGAGCCTTGAGGATGCTCTCCTTCAGGTGCCCATTAACCTGCTCAACCATGTGGTAGATCTCTGAGCCAGGGAACACTCCTCTGCCCTCACTGGGGAAAGGGAGGAGGTGCTGAGAGCCCAGCCCGCTGGGTGCACTGGTCATGCAGGGGCTCTGGGCTGGATGAACACCAGCACTCTGCCTGCCCCTGCCCTGGGTGGGTCTGGGACTGGGGCACTGGGGTAGCCAGCTCCCCGCTCCCTTCCGTTGCATCCCTTCTGATGCAACTGGAGTGGCAGTGCCATAGCAGCCCTGTGCCATGGCCAGGCTGCGCCACGCACCACGTGCTCTGCTCCAGCTGCATGCTCTGGAAGCCCAGCGTGTCCAGGACCTTCCTCTTCGTCTCTTCCGTGAAGCCCCCTGAGGAGGTTGAGGGTCAGAAGGGCCCAGGCCACCCCATCATCAGGTGCTCGTCCCTGGCTTTGCCACACCCCCAAAAGCAGGGGAGATGAAGCTCTTTGTCCCTCACTTCCCACCCTCCTCCCAGCAACCCCAGGGTGAGGAGATGAGGGACAAGCCCATCCGTGATGGCCGGCCCGGTGCTGGCAGCAGGACGGAGACTCACCGTTCACCAGGGTCTGCAGGCAGATGGCCAAGGAGGGGATGCCGACGGGCAGCAGCTCGCAGAGCACCGAGTAGTGATCGTACCTGTGGAGCAGGGCCAGCCGTGCCATCGCCTCCTGCACCAACACTGCAACGCTGCACGGGTACCGGGGAGGGCAGGGGTCCCGCCGCCCCTTACCTCTGCCAGCCGGTGAGGACGATGCCCTGGAAGCGCAGTGGGGCCAGTTGAGGCAGGGCCTCCATCACCTTCAGCCAGCTCAGGTGGTTTTTCAGGTGGTAGCTCAGGGGGGGCCAGGTCTGCGCTGGTCCCGTGGTGCCCTTGAAGGCGCTGGCGAACCACACCGCCTCGAAGCCGCTCTCAGCGTACTTGGTGAGGAACATCCCTGCAGCAGGACGGGTGTGCACCACCAGTGCCACTGTCCCCAGGGACTTGGGGGACTTGGGGGACTTAGGAGCAGGCAAGCCAGAGCCTGGCACACCACTTACCAATCTGCTCAGCCTCGAAGTCAGGTGCGTAGAACCACACCACGGGTGAGACGTGCTTCGTTATCCCAGACTCTGGGGGGGAAGCAGGGATGGGGTCATGGGCACTGGTGCCAGCAGCAGGAGGATGCTTGAGGCTCCTCGTGCTGTCTTGAGACCCTGTGTCCCTGCAGGGCCAGGCACAGGCTCCTGCTGGGCGCTGGGCACAACGCCTGCCAGGGCGGCCAGGAGGGTGGGTGCTGCTGAGACCCCCATGGCAGGTGCCACCACTGCCGTCCTCATCCTCTCACCCTGGAGGGCTCCAACGCTGATCTTCCTCAGCATGTCATCCCACATGAGCACCCGCAGCCCCCAGTACTGTGTGGTGATGAAGCCCAGCACCTCCTTGATGTGATTCAGGTACATGGTCCCTGTGTCACCATTGTTGTGGCTCATCCAGTTCTTGGAGTCCATCCCCTCCCCGAGATGGAAGACCTGGATCAGGGTGGAAGGGGGAAGCTCAGCACCCCTGACAGCACCCCTGGTGCCCAGGGCGAGGGCTGGGGTCCCTGTGTGGCCCATCGCCCACCTCGTCCGCACCAATGTGGATCCAGGTGGAGCGCCTGTGCTTCTCGATCACCTGCGCCAAGATGCTCTTGAGCAGCGCCAGGGTGTCAGGGACATGGGGGTTGAAGCTGTTGGGGAAGCGCTCGACCTCCCGCAGGTGCTGGTACTTCTCATGCTTGAGGATGAACTGCATGGGAGGAGGCATCAGGGGGGCTCCAGGGGGACCCCTCCATGATAGGGGATGAGGACTGGGACCAGGACCCCCTACCTCCACATGCCCAAAGGTCTGCACCAGGGGAACCACCTCCAGCTTGTGGAGCTCTGCTAGCTGCTGGATCCGCTCGATGTCCTCCTCGCTGGGAGGGCAGGGACAGGCTCACCAGGGGATGCCGGGGCAGAGGGCAGAGCTGAGGGCACTCCCTCCTCCTCTGGCACCCTGCCCATGTGGCCCCAGCCACCCCACGCCTGTGTGGACTTTACTATGGGGACACAAATATTGACCCGACGGGGCAGGACGCTGCCCTGCCAGGAGTGCAGCCTGGCACTCCAACCACGATTATCACAGGCAGGGGTAACACCTGGCCCATGGCACCCTGGCACCTGCTGGGGCCACACTGAGCAGCAGCCCCACAGCCAGCCCAGCACACAGCCCCGGCTCACCTGTAAGCGTATGGGGACTTGAGGATTTCCAGCTCCCCCTTGAAGGGGAACATGTCCTCGTACTCGATGAGGATGCCGTTGGCTCCCAGCTGGGACAGGAAGGGGAAAATCTGCAGGGCGGGCAGGGTGGGCTCAGTGGGCAGGGATGGCACTGTCCCCGAGCACCCGTGGGGATGGCTGACAGGTCGAGTCTCTGCCCCCTCAGCACATCCCTCCCCAGCACCTCCTGCCGGTCCCTGGGCATCCTCACCTGCTCCAGGTAGGAGACCCTGGGTGCAGCTCCCTTGAGGTCCAGGTGGACCAGCCTCATTTTGGTGGCACTGATGTCCCTGGGGACCTGCTGCCCAGGCTCTTGCCTCAGGGCTGTGATCTTTGCTGCAGAGAGCTCCAGAGCCTGGCCCTGGGGACCAGTGTCCTGGCTGGTGTCACCTGCATCCCCCCAGAACTCGCTGTCCTTGCTGACGTGCTTGTGCAGCTCCAGGTTAAAGCTGCAGGGAGTGGAGAAGGGCTGGGGGTGCCGTGGGGCATCAGCTGCCCCCCAGCACCAGGTCCCTGCAGGGGCACAACCCAGGGTGCTCCCCACAGACCCTTACCCCCACCCACAGCTGGGGTCCTGGTGTCACCTCACCTGTCACGGAAGAGGAACTTGATGCCAGCCAAGGCTACAAGGAGCAGCACGACGAGGCGCAGCAGGTTCAGCCTGTGGCTCCGCTGGAAGGCCATCGCTGCAGGGCACACGTGGGCGTCTGGCTGTGCAGCACCCCAAGCCCAGGTGACCCTGTGCAGCCACACAGACCGTGCCCTGCTCCCCTGACCGGGGCAGCACGAGATCCGGAAGAAGGGGACACAGAGAAGCCCCCTTCCCACCACCCTGGTCCCCACTGGGAAAGGCCCAGAGGTTCCCCTTGTCTCTCCTACCTGATCTGCCCCAGCACGGGGGCCAGTGGCCGGACTTGCCTTTGCCACTGCCTGCAAGGGCACAGCCTCCTCGCTCTCTGCCAGCACAGGAGCAAACAAGGTGGTGGCTGCAGGGCAGGTCCCTGCCGGGGGATCCCCTTGAGCTGCTGTGTCACAGGGTGGTTGGGTGGGTTGGCATCATGGGGTGGGTAACAAATAGCCAAGGCCCAGGCTGGCAACACCCCTGTGGATGGAGGAGAGGTGATTAGGGACCACTTGGGCACATGCCAGCATTGGGCTACTCTGGGGATGAACATCAGCATGGCCACAGGCACCGTCAGGGTGGGGGTGGCAGCCTGGCCCCCCCCCAGCACCCACAGGGATGGGCACATGCTCACCACACACAGCCCACAGTGCCCAGCCAGGGAGGGGAGGCAAATCCCACCCAGCATCACGGAAGGGAAGGGGCACGAGCTGCTTTGTCCCCAGAGAACAACCTTGGAGTGGGGCAGGAGCCCAGCGTGGTCCAGCCACCCAGGATCTGGACCCAATGAGAGGAGCTGAGTCTTTCCCCAGAGGGGGAGAGGGATGATGGTGGGACTGCTGGTGCTGCTGGAGGCTGCGAGAGGCTGCACCACGTCTGCTTCAGCCGATGTTTGATCCCTCGCAGGCTACACGAGCTGCAGGGAAGAGCTCGTGTCAAAGACTTGTCACAACTAAGATTAATAAAATTCATTTGAAGTCTTTTTTTTTTTTTTTTTTTTTTTCCCCTAAACCAATTTGGAGGATCCACCAATTTAGATGGAAGTGAGCCCAAATCAAAAGCAGTCTCCATGGAACACCAGGGCAGCTGCCACCAGCCCTTTTGGTGAGTTGCCACCCAAACGCAACAAAGTTCAGGGTTAAAATCAGATTTGGGGACTGAAAAGCAGATTTCGGCGGCGCGCAAGCAGCTCAGCTGATGTCGAGGGTTTTGTTTTGTTTGCGTTGCCAGAGCAGTGGCACCAGGGCAGAGCGGCGCTGAGCCGCCCCGTGCCTCCGGCTCTGAATTAGCCCTTTTTCTAGACGCAGCCCTAATCCATCCCGACACGCTCCTCCCGCACGCTGCCACGGGGCACAGGGCGGGCACAGTGTCCAGGACCCCTGGCACGGCCTGCAGAGCCAGCACAGGACATGCTGTCCCCAGAGCACGAGGCCCCAGCAAGGCCACATCACGGGGCAGGGCAGCACCCCTGCTCCATCCCCATCCCTGCTCCATCGCCCAGTGCCCATGGGTACCCAGTCCCTCGGTGCTGACACACAGGAGACACGGCAGCAGCTTGCTTTTGGGACAGGTTGTGCCCACACTGTCCCTTGCACTCACGTCCCTGCGTGGGCAAGATGCCCGTGCTCAGCGCTGCAGGGTTCAATTGCAGCACCCCCTCCCTGCCCTGCCTGTCCCTGCTGTGTTTCCATCCTGCCAGGCCCTGGATGCTCCTGGCAGCGCTGGCACAGCCCAGCAGAGCTGTGCCAGGCTGGGGACAGCTGCCAGCCCAGGGCTCACCTCTGCCGGGTGAGAGAGGGGGAGGATCCATGGTCCGCGGGCATGGGGCAGGCGGGCACAGGGAGCCCAGCACCCAGGAAGACCATAAATATGCAAAGTGCTAATCACGCTGTCATGGGAACACAAGCGCCTGATCGGAAGAGGGATAAATATTTAGACAGACGCTGTCAGCTCGCCGGGATTTGGCGTTTTTAATATCTGTTATCTTACTTAAATAGAGAACGGGTTTCCAGGGCTTGAGCCTCCCCAGTGTGCAGCCTGGCTGAGGGCGGGCAGGATGGGCATGGGCCGGTGGTGGGCACAGCCCCACGGGGTGCTGGGGGCAGCCACAACTCCGTGCTGTTGTGCCAGCGGAGATGGCCTTGCAGCTAGGGCTCAGCTAACGGATGCTGCTCCTCTAACCTGGCACCTCACCACTGGCACCCGCTATATTTATTAACGTGACATCTTCTGCCAGCCCTTCAGGGACGGTGCTGGCACGGTCCCCAGGAGGCTCAGGAGAGCCCGTGGCTCCTCATGACTGGCCAGCCTGGCACAACACTCTCAGCAGCTGTGGAGTGAGCAGAGGGCCGGACTCTTGTCCCCCCATCCCTGTCTCCACATGAGGTTTGGTCCCAGCTCCCCAAAACCGTCCCAGCTCCCCTCTTACCTTCCCAAGCATGGAGGAGGAGAGGGGAAGCAAACCCAAACCTGAGTCTGAAGGGATGGAGCTGAGTGGCCCAGGGTGGCAGGTGCCACCCCAGCCCCATGGGCTGGTAGCGGGGGCTTCAGGTGCTGCTGCCGCAGGGTTCGGATGCCACCCGGCTGCCCACCGCCCCACTCTGGCGCTCCCCAGCCGTTGCCGTTGCCGTTGCCATGCCAAACAACTCACTCCGGTGGCCGTGGGAAGAGTGAGGCTGCTCCGTGCACGCTCACGCACACGCTCACACGCTTCCAGAGCCTTCCTCGCTCAGCCCGGGCAAGGCTGTGCCCATCCCTCGCACCCAGCCTGGGTGCCACCCGCGGGGTCAGCTGCTCCTCACCAGAGCCCACGGTGCTGCAGCCCCGTGGCCAGGGGCTCCTACGTAGGGTGGCTGCCGACACCACGCCCCCCACTCCGTGGGGCTATAGCCCCGGACAGAGGCGGCCCCTGTCTCCCCCACGGAGCACTGGGGTACACAGAGGGCAGCCCCTGGGCACGGGGGGGGTCCTTTTGGCGGCGCCCCACCCAGGCACCTACCCGGGCACCACCCACACCGCACAAGCCTGGGGCACCCCCCATCCTCCCACACCCTCAGGTACCACTTGGGCTCCTCTGCGCTCCTCGGTACCTTCCGGGCTTCGCTGGGCAGCCCTGTGGCCCCGGGACCCACTGCGGCACCAGGCACCCCCGCGGCACCGGGCGTCTCTGCCGCACCGGGCATCCCTGAATCCTCCGAGCATCCCTGCGGCTCCGCTCCCCCCCTCCCCGCTTACCGAGCATCCCCGGCTCCCCCGGCCCTTACCGGCAGGTGCGGGGCCGCCGCTGGCACCGCCGGGAGAGGGAGCGGGCGCAGCCGCAGCTGCCGCCGCTCTTAAAGGGCCCGGGCGGCGCCGGTGCTGCGGCGCGGTGCGGTGCGGGGCCGAGCGGCAGGCGCGGAGGGATGCTCCGTCTCCCGCCACCCGCCGTGCGCAGCGGGGCGGTACCGGCAGGGCGGGGCCCGGGCCCGGTGTGACACCCGCGCGGCGGGGAACACCGACACAGAGCGGAGCCGCCGTCCGCCCCGCCCTGCCTCGGGGCAGTACCGGCCGCGGCAGGCCTGGCTGTGCCCGGTATGTCCCCAGTTCCCAGTATGTGCCCGGTACCGGGTGTATGCCCAATGTGTCTTTGGTGTGTGCCCAGTGTTCTCCCGGTGTGTCCCCGGTGCCCAGTGTGTGCCCGGTGGTCTCAGTCTGCCCACTGTGTCCAGCGCCCGGTGTGTCCCGGTGTGCCTGGTGAGTGCCCAATGTGTCCCCGATGTGACCAGTGTGTCCCCGGTGTCCTCGGTTATGGCTCGGTGTGCCTGGTGTGTGTCCGGTATCGCCGGTGGCCCGTGTCCCCAGTGTGTGCTTGGTGTGTCCCCGATGCCTGCTGTGTCCCAGTGTGCCCGGTGTATCCCGGGTGTCCCCGGTATGTCCCCGGTGCCCGTCCGGTGCCGGTTCCCTCCCCGCGGCGCTTGGCGCTACGCTCCCTTGAGGCGCCGCTGGGACCGGGCTCCCGTCACCACCACCCGTCCCCCCCACCTTCCCCCCCCCCCCCGTCGGTGCCCCGTGGTCTCGCCGCCCCCCCCCCGGTATCCCGTGGTCTCTCCCGCCGCCGCGCTCTTGCGCATGCGCCCTGCACCGAGCGGCTGCGCGTTGGGGCGGGGGGTGTCGCGCGCATGCGCAGTGAGCGGCCCGGGGCGCCTGGCGCATGAGCAGAGCGAGCCCCGCCCCCTGAGCCGGGCGGGTTCCGTGCGGCCCGGTACCGGGCGACGGGAGGTGTCTCGGCTCCCCCCGCGCCGCAGCACGAGCGCACGGGGCGGGCTCGGTGCGGGGGGGGTCCGGCGTGAGCCCACGCTGAGCGCGGGGTCGAGTGTGGGCGAGGTGCGGCGGGACCGAGACCGGGAGGCGGCGGGGAGGGGGGCCTTGAGCGGACCCCGTCGGCGGGACCATGAACGCGGCGCAGGGCACGGTGGGCAGCGACCCGGTCATACTGGCCACGGCCGGCTACGACCACACGGTGCGGTTCTGGCAGGCGCACAGCGGCATCTGCACCCGCACCGTCCAGCACCAGGACTCCGTATCCACCGCCGCACCGGGCCGGGGGGGCCTGGCGGGGCCGGGGGGTTGGGGGCTGGCGGGGCCGGGGGAGGCTCAAGGGGCCCGCCCCCATTTCCCCGTCCCGCAGACACCATGAGATAAGGTGTCACACCTCACGTTTGGGAGCACCCGGTTGGGTCCCGGTTGCTGTTTCTCACTGACCTTAACGCGTGCCCGCAGCAGGTGAACGCGCTGGAGATCACGCCGGACCGCAGCATGATCGCTGCCGCAGGTGAGTGCCCCCGGCCCGGGACGCAGGAGCCACCGGGCACAGGTGACGTTGTTCATCCCCTGCCCGGTTGTCACCGCAGGCTACCAGCACATCCGCATGTACGACCTCAACTCCAACAACCCCAACCCCGTCATTAACTACGACGGCGTGAGCAAGAACATCACCTCCGTGGGCTTCCACGAGGACGGGCGGTGGATGTACACGGGCGGGGAGGATTGCATGGCCAGGATCTGGGACCTGAGGTGGGCAGAGGCAGCTGGTCCTGCTCTGGCAGCACCCCAGAGGCCGTGGAACCGATGGCAGGTGCTTTATAAACACCCTCCTTTCTCGCTGGCTTGTTGCAGGTCTCGAAACCTCCAGTGTCAGAGGATTTTCCAGGTGAATGCTCCTATTAACTGTGTCTGCCTGCACCCCAACCAGGTGAGCACCAGCTCCTCCACCATTTCCCAGCTCATGCTTTGACAGACATGGCTTTTCAGGGTAAACCCTGAGGGGCTGGGGAGTTTTATCCTGGCAAATGTGGCAAAAAAAATCTGGAGGGTGGCACAGCCCCTTGTGGTGGCACTGCAGGAAGGCAGCTGCTGCTTGACCAGCACCAGTTGCCCATCCACCAGCGGCTGTTGCAGAGAGACAGCATCATGGCTGTGCTGGGTGTCTCCTGGAAGAGGGGACCCTCCTTTGGGGCCATCTCTATCTCAAGAGCACAACCAAAGGGATGTGATGGGAGTGGAACTGGTGTCGTAGGGAGGACGGGGAAGTTTGAGGGTGGCACTACCACCAAGAAATGCATCTCGGTGCCTGTGGCCCCCCATTACCTGCAGGACCAGGCTGTCAGGCAGTGGTAGGACTGGGGGGAATGGATCAAAACTAGAGATGGGTCAATTCAGATTGGACATTAGGAAGAAGTTCTTCACCATGAGGGTGGGGAGACACTGGAACAGGTTGCCCAGAGAGGAGGTGGAAGCCCCATCCCTCGAAGTTTTTAAGATCAGGCTGGATGGGGCTCTGAGCAACCTGCTCTAGTGGGAGGTGTCCCTGCCCATGGCAGGGGGGTTGGA
>JANIJG010019662.1:0-16161 GCA_024611175.1 Megaceryle torquata
ACTAGATGATCTTTAAATGTTCCTTCCAATTCAAACCATTTTATGTTTCTGTATTGCAAAATGAATAGGCAAAGAACCTTCTATCAAAAGACAAATAGATCAGCTTCTGGCATGGTGAACTATGTCCATGCTAAATCAAGTGAGTGAGACATAAAACATGGAAAGTAGTAGTTCATGTCACTGCAGAGTAAGTATCTGCATAAAACCAGCATGGTTTTTGGTACAGAATTTGTTCCTCTTGCTATTTCTTGGGGCTGTGGTACTGATTCCCCCCTGCAAGCCTGTTACAGCTTGTGATGCTGGTAGTGGGGATAACTGTCTGACAAATGAGAACATTGATTTTCTGAATTTGGATAATACTTTGATTTGATAATTAGCAGCAGAATCTTTCTTGCTCAAGAAAATACATTTCTGAGCAGTATGTGGGCTACTGCATCATGTACTTATGTTTCTACTGCGAATACAGGACTTGGTTCATTGGTGGGTTTTGAAGTCAAAGACAGTATGCATGCTTGAGCTATTAAGATTGACTTTGGATTCAGATCTGAATTAGAAATGACTGCTTTTGACTCATCTGTCTCTTCTTATCTCTTAGGGTTTTTTTATTAATATGAACCAATAAAATGGAAGAAAGATATTGTTGGTCTAAAATACTATCACCACCAAAAACCTGTTCACTGAAGGAAATACTTTGGTTTACCATTCCCCTAAGAAAAGTTTTAATTAGATAACATTGTTTTCTTAGGGATCACACCTATAATGATTCAAACACAAAAAGCTATACTTAGAAATAAATATTTAAAGTGATTTTCTAATTATTCGTCATCTGATATTTTTCTGACTATACCAGCCTTATTTTATCTTATAGTTTTATTTAAAGAAGCCAAAGATTTCTGCATAAACTGAGAAGAAATACAGTTTACAAATATGACAAGTTTGTGTTTTGCATTGATGAGTTCTGATTAGTTCCTAGTTTATGAAACCTCACTACACGTGGCCTCTTGCTAAATTTTAAAGTGCTTCCACATTTCAGAACCAGGCTACCTTTCAGCAAGTCACTTTTGTCAAAGCCTTGGTGTTCCTTCAAGACATTGTCAACCTGTCCTATGGGAATGTACAAACAGTGAATACCTTGGTCTGTTCTGTACCATATATTTGAATCTCTGGAATTTATTTAAATGAAGAAGACTGTATTTTTTTTCTGATTAGGAAATAAGTTACAGCAGATCTATCACTAGACAGCAGAAGTAAGTGTACTTTAGATGGTGATTGAGAGTTGTGTTCTTCTTTAAATGACTAACCTGGAGTGAGAGGTTGGATGTCTTTTGTAAACTTAAACCTGTTTCACCTGAACATGTTTAACTAGCTAATAAGAAACTTCAAAAAAGACAAAACCCTGAGGTCAATGATCATTTTTTGTAAAGCCATTCGATGATGTTTAAATTTGTTTTTTGGGTCTGTCTATAACTTAAGTTTAATAACCTAGCTCAAATGCAGATTTCTAATTTTCAATTAACATAGGAATAATTTTGTTTGCTAAAATAAAATAAATGAATGAATGAAAAGTCTGAACCATGAAATGTTCTAGGTAGCACTTTTTAAAATTCCAAATTTCAAAAAATCATGTGGCAACTGTATAGCTCAAGCTTTAAGTATTAACTTTTAACCTTTGACCTTACAGATTTTAACCAATGAAATGTCTCTTTAAACTTTAAAGGAAACAATGATAACGAGCGCCTGGCGATTGCTAGACAGCGAATTCCATATCGACTTGGTCGAGTAGTTGATGAATGGCTACTCGACAAAGGTAAAAAACATTGATTAAAACTTCAAATAAAAAAATAATTTGAACATAACCAAGTAGTACTTCATTGTAACACTAATAAACATAAAAAATAAATTTCAGTAAAACTAAATTAAAAACAAATTTAAAAAAGTAAACTATAGAGTAATATTTGGATACCTTGTATAATAATTTCTATACATTTCTAGAAGTACCAGCTGTTTAATAATCTTACCCTGTTAACTTAAGGTTAAAGGGACTGTTAAATATAATCCACTAACACAATCTATGAAGGTACTCATAGCAAACATTAACCAAAAATGATAAATTATTCATAGATTATATTACATGTTCCAGCATCTAAATTATTAACTAAAAATATATGTAGTCGTGATATCTTCATTATGGTCCTGAAAAAAAAAATTTGTTTAAACTGTAGGTATCTTAAATAGTGGGCAATATGAATTGCCAGTCAAAATGAAGTCCCTTTAACGTTTGCAACCTTCTAAGGGGATTTTGGAACAAACACTCATTAAACCAGAACTTAAAGTTGTGTGCATGCTTTTTGTGAGCAGAAACCAATCTGCTAAAGTGACTATGCTATTTACTAAGAGTGGTACTGTTTCTGAGGATTTCTCTGTTGAATGGAAATGTGCCATGATTTCTCCATCGGTATGTGTATCATTTCTGAAGCCTCTTACATCGAAAATCTTTTATTTTAATTGATAGCCTTGCTGAAAGCCAATCAGACATCTATTTTTGAATCTGCCTCTGAGATACTCAGTGTGAACCATGTGTTTCTTTTCAGTGTGTATGTTGAAGGAAAATAAACATTTAAATACAAAAAGGAAACATTTAATTAAAAATGTAAATATTTTATTCACTTCTATAGAGATGACAGATTACTACATAGCATATTCTTTAAAATTCACTTGACCTAGTGACTTGTTGGTATATATATAAACTCTCTCTGTGTGTATATACATATTTGTATATGTCTATACATACATAAACTCACATGTACATACTTAAAGATATAGGCCTTATGCTGTATTGCATGGAAGAAACCCAAAACTTTGAAATGTTGGCAGACTTGAAGAAAAAGTAATCTAAAGGATTTAGAAACTTGGCATCCTTGACACACACCAAAAAACTTAACACTGCTTTCAAGTAAAAGGGATAGGTGTATCATTTGGAGTACTAAACACATTTGCAAATATATTTGATTGGCCTTTTAGCAAAAAAAACCCCTAAAAATGAAAAAAATCGCAAAGCATCATAAATTAAGAAAAATGCAAATGCTCTCAAAATTTATGCATTTCATAGACACCTCATTAAAAAGCAATGAATTATGAGTCAAATCCTTCTCTTATAGTTTATTGCTCTCATTTAATCACCCCATGACAATCTGTTATCACTCGTATAGAGTATAGTGTTCACAGTCAACATTTTTGCATGTGTATAATATTATCTTCACAGGGCGTCAGCTCACAATCTTCAATAGCCAAGCAACCATAAAAATTGGAGGCAAGGAACGTGGCCACCCTTTCCAAGGCCAGCTCTCTGGTCTTTACTACAATGGCTTGAAAGTTCTGAATATGGCAGCAGAAAATGATGCCAACATCATGATAGAAGGAAATGTGAGACTTGTTGGTGAAGTGCCTTCCTCTATGACAACTGAGTCCACAGCCACAGCAATGCAGTCTGAGATGTCCACGTCAGTCATGGAAACAACCACCACTTTGGCCACAAGCACCGCTAGAAGAGGGAAGGCCCCGACAAAAGAACCGATTGGTCAGGTTAGTCAGCTTCCTCACCTTTTGCAACTATTTCCCCGTCTTTGAGTGTGGATTCCTGTATCGCATTTACTCTGCAGATGAAATTTTTCCCATTGAAGAAAAGCATGAATTGCATATACAGGTTCTGTTCACAGGTTCTGTTTACATGGTTCGTGGATGCAATGCTGTTAAGTGTTTAGAGGGAAAGTAAGGGCTTTGCTGTTCTTCTAGCTTAGACAGACTTAACAGTTCAGGTTTTTCCTGTGATGAGTTTTATTGCCCTGTCATCCATCTTCACAGTGGTGCATATTTTAAAATGTTCTTTCTTCCTTTGATGGCTTATATTGATTATTTTCAGTGTAGGAGTGCAAGATATCTGGAACTAGAGGTAATGAAATAAAATGGTGACTTTATCCATGAGATAGAGAAATGAGACACAGTTTGAAGAGGGAACAGGAAGGAGGTGTGAAGACAAAAAGCTGGAAGGTGCTGGAATTGAGAGAATTAGCACTTTCTCTAGTCCCATGATTGATTGTCTTCTTGGGCAGAATTCCTCATAAGAGGCAGTGGCAGCAAAGGGAATTAAGAGCACTCTGCACCCTGGCAGACTCAGGCTGCAAGTCAGAGGGTGTTGTTTACTCTTTGTTGAGGTTATTTGCATCTCATGAATTTAGTGATATATTTAGTAGCTTTCCGGTTCTGTCAGGATCTCTTGTGGGGGGATTTAATTATCGGGGAAAGGAGGGGGAAGAACAGGTGAGTGAATTAAGTACCTTCATCTTGTGGATACTCTGAGTAACAACATTCAGACTGTGCTTTAAAAACCTAAAACTTACAAGGACATTTTTATGGCTGGGAAGACTCTTTTGTATTTATTCTGTCTTAAAAAAAAAAAAAAAAAAAGGCTAGATACACTGCTAAAAGCTTTTCCTGTGTTCACTTCATACACATGCTTTGCCTGTGTCCCCACTATGCCATCAAGCTGTGCCAGCTACTCTCTGAAATCCAGAAGTAGGACAAGGCAGCAAAGAAAGCATCAGAAACTATAGGGAGGTACAAGAGCATGGTGTGATGAATGAGGTTAATTTTCTCAAAAAAGGAGAACATGATTAGACTGGGAGGCTACGGTCATGTTGCCTGTTTTCTGTGTAAAACCTCAACTCACAGTTTGAGTTTTATCAAGGCATCAAACTCAACATTTTGGCATTTCCATCTGTAGTATTTTTGTACACTTTATTCTATGGACTGAAAACTACAGTGAAGTAACAGTAAAAATCATTATTTTATAAACTGAAGCAGAATATTTAAGTGAAAAGTGAGCTTTTAAAAAGCATTTTGACTTCTATTTTCAAACACAGGGATTATGGATTTTCCTTGGTTATGTAAAGTGCAGGAGAAACCAAAGGTAAAAAAAAAAAAAGAGGGCAACCAATACCCAACTGCAGATATATGGAACCAGCTGCCTCCAAAAATTGACATCCATTGTAGATTTTATGTTGCAATTTTTTTAATGATTATTGTAGTAAGCTTCAATGATTTTATCAAATAGGCAATAAATTTTCTTTGTTATTAATTCTGTTTTAAATAGTATCTCCCGCTTTATTATCCAACTGTTCTGATCTCAGTATTTTGCAGCAATGAAATGTAAGACTTCATCAAATTTACACAGAGGAGGATCTGCACCTAAAAGTGCAGGATGTCCTCCCAGTGTGGAAGAAATTGGGCTAAAATAATGCTACTAAACTGAAGTTAAACTAAGATAAACTCTTCTAACAGTTCCCAGCATGCTTTTGGCCTCTGCTGCTCTCTCGGGTAATTGCCTGGTGCAACATGGGAGGAAGAATTTCACAGGGACCATTCCTAGTTGGCACCTTGCATGATCTGTGGGCTATGGGAGTTTACTGGTATAATTGCTTTACCAGTTGGCCTTGGTTTCCAGGAATATTCCTCAATATGATTTACAGACTTGTTTGGATGTTTAGCCACTAAGATTTTTCTTATTGAGGTGTTCCAATTGCATTTTGCGGGAAGAAAAACGTTTCTTAAGTAAACAACTAGACTGAGGTGTAATATTTTCTGGAGAGAGGAAACATACAGTTGGGCAAAATGATCTTCTAAAGATCTTCTGTCTCTAGAGTGTAATGCCTGAAACAAAGCATGTCCCTTACTGACTTTATCAGATCATCTACAAAATGCTCACTAGCACTGGAGCAGGGTGACCTCAATGCAACCCTGCCATTTCCTCATCTCCACCTGGCTGAAGTGACTACACCAAAATACCATGGGCACTTGATCTCTGATGTCCCACTATCATGAGCTTCAGACACACTCTGGGAGCAACTAGAGCTACACAGCATCTCTCCAAAGCATGGTCTGAGGGTGAAGGTATCAATCAATCTCACTTAGTAGCCTGGCTGGTGTATTTGATGCAGCCCATTTAAAACTCTGTAGCTAAGAAACTGAAATCAGCATTTCTGAGGAAAGCATTCAATGTTCATGTCATTACAGCACATGGCATCCTGACTGCATAACTGAGCCCTTCTTACCATTAGTAATACACAGTGGTGTACTTCAGCTATGTCTAAATGTCCTGCCTGGTAGGATCTGTGTTATCATTACAACTATACACTTAATTAGTCAGGGACTGCGCTGGAATGCAGCTTGCAATTGGGCCTATGATTTGATTTAGAGAGATTGATAATGTTCCCAGGTCAGACCTAGGAAGCTACTAAATCAAATTAAGGACATAGTTTATTCTCTTTATTAATACCTATTTTCTTATTCTACCTTCATGTAGTAACATCTGCGAGTGTCAACTACATTCACATACTGTAATGCACAAGAAGAAAAGTTACCTTTCTAGCATTAATTAGGTTACTGAAAAAAAAAAATGCAGCTGAACAGCAATTGCTAATGAAAAAAATCTATGTTACTGCAAACCAGAGCATGGCTGAAATAGAGTAGAAGCAAATGATCTGATCAATCAGAGATTGTTTGCTCCATTTGCAGAGGTATTGAATTCAATTAAAGATTACAATACTTCAAAAGATCATTTTTATAGGAAGTGTTCTTTTAAAAAACCTACAGTGTTAGAATCATAGAATACCAGGTTGGAGGGGATCTCAAGGATCATGCAGTCCAGCCTTTTAAGGTAAAAAAAAATAAATAGAGTTTAAATGAAGTGGCCCATCAGCCTGTAAAGCTGAGTCTTAAAACTGTCCAGTGTAGGGGAATCCACCACTTCCCTTGGGAGATTATTCCAATGTCTAATTGCTCTCATGATGAAAATTTTTCTTCTGGAGCAATTGGAATCTCCCCAGGAGTAACTTGTACCCATTAACCCTTTTCTTTTCCATGTGACTCCTTGTAAAAAAGGAGTCTCTATCTGCTTGGTAGACATCTTTTATGTACTGGTACATGGTAATAAGGTTTCCCCTAAGCCTTCTCTTCTCAAGGTTGAACAAACCTAGTTTTCTCAGCCTTAGTATTTCAATTGGAGTGCGTGCTTCTCAGCAGATACCTAACTAATGCAATATATGGTACAAGGCAGACATGATACTTCCAGAAGGTATGTTGAATACTGTTGTGCCTGATTTTAGACAAATGAGTTCTTAGCACTTCTTCAAAAAAAAGTGCTTTTTGTTAGTGACTCTGCTTTAAATAAAGGTTTTCCTCACTTGGAGGCTGTGTCATATTTTAACAATGGATTTTGGTAATGACAGACATGTTAATTATTACACTTGTAAATGTGGATTTTTCAAAGGGTAGAAAGGTACCCAAAGTATATCGAATGTTAATGGTGGATGAATACCTCATGCTCCTTATCTCCTTAAAAATCCCACCCACCCCTTCTTTGATTATAATGGCATCTAGAGCTGTCAGCCATCATGCAAGGCACTGCATAAACATAAAGTGATGGCCTCTGCCCCAAATAGCTTAAAGGATAAACAAGAGGTATCAGGTAAGGAAGAAAAAACAAGGGAAATTAGGAGGTGGGATGAAGAGGAAATAAAGAAAGCATTTCACTGCTTCAGCATTAAAAAGCAACGTGTGGATTTGTAGTCATTGTGGGAGACACAGTGTACTGCCTGGTGTTTGATTCAGGCTCTTTAGATGGCAGTCCCCGAGCTACAGCTGTCCTGTAGGATCACCACATAGTTTACAGTAGACTGTGGAGCAGGCAATCTAAGGGCTGGGTTGCCCAGTTGTCCAAGTTGGACAATAGGTGCAAAATAGGCACCAACTGGGTGGTCAACAAGTAGTTTACTTTGCAATTCACACTTGGGGGAACACATGGCTACTAGTGTGGGAGATGAGGATTGTGGGAGAGGTCCTTTGCTCCTCCCACACTGGACAGGAGGAGGCTTAAAATTTTGCATACCTTTCTGAGCATGAAAAGAAATCAACAAACTTAAGTGTTAGAACAGGATTTCTGTTAAGTGAAAATACTTAGCTATGTGTTGCTAACTTTTGGTGAGCTGTAAATATGCACTGGGGCTCAGAAGCATGAATTTGTTCTAAGAATATCCTCTTTATGAAGTTATTCATCAAAATGATACAGTTAAGTTCGTTTTCTCATTTATTTTTGACACTTTTTTAAAGTCTCATTTGCAAGTTTTTCTACTCAATCACGAAGGCGATAAACTTTTTTTTAAAATTGAAAATAAAGGAGAGTCACATGCTGTATATCTCCAGGAGCTGTAATGTTAAGCAAAACATCAAGTACTGCAAGGCTTGCAATAAAAATTGCAGGAGTTGGCAGAAGCAGAAAGACTTCAAAAGGACTTTGAGTATGGGTTTTGCTTGAATTAGGATAGCACAATCAGGCCTTTAGTATCTCTTTGGCATGGCTTTGTGAATCTGTATTAACTGGAAATCATAAATGAACTGATAGTAAATCAAGAATAATATGCTCATTTCTCATCCCTTTCTATGGATTTGATTATGACAGTCAGTCTCTGCTTTCATGTGTTGGAAAATGTTTCTGAAATTTATGTGAAAAATAGTTTTTGTTTTAGTTTTCATAAGGGATTCTGGCAGTCCTCTGTGTTCTCATCAGAGTGGGCTCTTATCAGTAACATTAAGCCACTTAACCAGCAATTGTAATATATTTGAGATGATTGCATGTTTTGGAACAATAGGCACTGATTTTTGGTCAAGCAGAATTAAATTGACTTCATATTAAATTGATGAGCTGACATTTGGTCAGTTGCCTTGGAGGGCATACATCAGGTGAAAGGTATGTTTCTTTATGTGTATTGAAACAGCTGATTTAAATTGTATTCATTGTAGCAAGGACAATGACAGCCTTGTCTCAGTGTCTTCACCTGCCAAATAAAAAAACAAGCATTTGAAAAAGACAGGGGTGTTTTCCATGGAAAGAGTTCAAATATAAGATTAGTTAAGGTAGTTGAGTACATAACCTTTACACAGGGTAGTAAATGTGAATATATCTTATGGAGACACACTAATCATTTAATCAATATAGTTAATAGGATGAAGAGTATTTCCCACCCATTCTGGTTTAAAATTATGCACTGTATGGTTTGCAGTGCCTGTTCTTATGCACAGGGGCTGAGTTCTTTCCATGCCTCTGCACTGCTGCCACTTCTTACTCTGGATCTTCACACCAACCAGTCCACAGTTCATTGGCCCCAGTAGGCAAATCTCTTGCCCAGTGGTCTGGTAAATCACAAGGTTTTGACTCAACGGATACTCACTAGTGTAAAGTGAATCCTGTAGCTTCCAGCATCATAGTGCTCAGCACCCATTCATCCTTGCTAGATGACAGAACCTGGGGAATTCAAGTATTAAGGACAAATCTCATTGGCAGCAGGACCTCTATGCAAATATGATCGTTGTGGAAGTACTCATGTTTTAATTTCAGGCAGACAGAAAAATAGCTAGCTGCATAAAACCCATACCCTTTTTTTGCCTCTTTTTTTTTTTTTTTTCTTGTTTAAATTATCATACTATACATTTTTAGTTTCTTCTAGTGGTTTTTTATAATTTGATTAATCATTTTAAAACATAATTGTTTGTTCACTTCACTGACACTCAAGTAAGAGCTCTAAAAAATTGAAATAGGATACAGTGAACACTAAAATTCTCTACCTGTTGTTTAATATTTGCTACCTGATCACATTTGACTTTCCAATTTCTCCTGAAAGGTATTTGCATATCGAGTATTGGCTGTTAGAGTATTGAATATAAATAGGGTGGTTTTAGAAAAGCAGCATTCAGCATGCTAGTGTGTTGGGTTGGGTCAATGTTTTGTTGTTTTCAAGTATGACTTATGTGATGTCTATCCCTCTTAATAAATATTGAATCCTTTGACCAATTCCTTCAAATCTGTCTTTGGCATAAAGATTTCAAGAACATTAAGCTCCCAGAGAAGTCAAACTACCCACCCTGGTCTTCCGTTTCATACTGAAGAGCCACATTTTCTCCTGGTTTGTGTTTAAAAAACAAAGCTTAAGAAGAAAAACCAAGCAAATGTGTGCTTAGAATAAAGTTTTCAAAAATTCCCTCAAACTCATTAATGTTTCTGTACTACTTCAATATTTTTGAAAACCTTATACTAAGGCATTTATATACATAGACACAACAACAGTGTGTACTTAATATGTAAGTTAGTTACTTAAGAAATATACACTTCTGTGCATGTAGCCTTGCCATTGAACTCCTAAATAATAGCAATTGTTGTTAGCTTTAGAGTCTACAAAGACTTCTGTGTCTGAAACCAGAGCTTTGTGTCAAGCTCAGAGGATAAGACTCGCTGTTAGTGGTTGTATTTGATAGAGAGGAAGGGTTCATACAGACAGTTTATAGCTCACTGGGACAGCCAAGGCAAATCTTAACCAGTTGCTTGGGAAACTACAGGCATAAAAATGCATGGCCCTGATCAGCAATGATACTTAGATCTACAGCACTATACAGTCCCGAGAAGACTGACTTCTGCATGGGCTGCTTTGTCTTCAGCTCTGCTGTGGATTAGCTTCAAGAGGCCCAGTGCAGGTGGGATAGGTTTCCAGCCGCTCAAAAGGAAGGCAAACCACGCAATTTCCATTAAGCCAGTGGGATATCGCCAAAACCTTTAGCACTGCTTTGAATAAACCTTCTACAGTGTTTATATTTATGCACATGGGAAAAAAATGTTTTTAAGTGAAATTACAACGTTGTTAGTATCCAAAGAAGGTCAAGACACTTGTCTAAATTATTGCTTAATTGCTTGCAAATCAAAATTCCTTTTTAAGTTCAATTTGGGAAAAAGCAGCTTCATTTTTGTTGTTCTTTCATGTTCAAATGACCAAGCTCATTTATTACAAAATTTGCTATTATGTGGGGGTTTTTACCCAAATTGGTGTTATCCAGTCTCAAATTCTGACTCATTACAATTTTTAAATATGGTAAATATTTTCAAGTAGAGCAAACATAAGCTTGATAACAGCTTTTTTTCATAGCATACTCCTTTTCCTTTTTTCTACCATGTTGCTTGTGTCACATTTGCACTCTAATATTTATAAAGCATCACTTTGCATAATATGAGACATGGTATCTAATGGTTGCTGAGCAAAGTCACACCCAACTTTAGTCAGTGATTTGTGCTGAAGAAATATTTCCCTTGCATTCACAGGCTCTTTCTTCCAACCTCTTTCTTAGGAAGAGTCACCTCATGTGAAGCAGTGCTTGGTTCTGTCTCATACTCTGTATCTGTCTACTGTTCCCCCTCCATGCCTCCCAGCACACTAAACAAACATCATTACATCAGGATTATACGGAAATGGGATTGTTTCACCCAGGTGGAACAAGGGGCTATTGCAGAGGTGGTGACCCATGGCTGTGCAGTCACATAGCTGTTACACACTTCTCTGTATTTGGGGTAGCTGAAAAGGCCAGGGTGTTACAGTCACTGATGATTTTCAGTAGACTTGCAGGATAGAAAATCCTTGCATTGTGTCTCAGAGCTTCTGTTCTCATGTGAAAAGAAAAGTGATAGTCATTCACTCCCCTTATCATCCACTGGAGCTGTGGTATGCCTGAAGATCTTGTTCACTGTTTCCTTTGGTGATTTTCTATGACTGAAGTCCTGTGTGTTTTACATACTTGGCTCACACAATTTCCTTTCACAAAGCATAAAATAATACATTCTATTTCTTTACTTTTGTGTATAATTCCTCAAAGCTGAGGGAAAGAAAATAGATTTACTCAGGGTATGACTCTCCTTTTCCAGTGGTGGGAACTTAAAGCAGGTACCTGCCTCTGATAAAGCACAGCTTAAATGTCCTGCTACACTGGCAGACCCCCCCCCAGCAGACTGCAACAAAGCACCAATCCTGCTGCTGCAGCAGATGATGATTGCAAGTGTTTCCACACTGTATGTGCAGGAGTGGCACTCAGGTTAGTTACTGAAGATTGCAGTTTCAATGTGCTTTTATGCATGGCTGGCAAGGACCCATCTACAGCACTTAAGTTGTTTGGTGTATCAGAAATGTGTATCAGAACTTTTCAAAATGTAGATGATAGAACCATATTATATACTGGAGGTTTCCTTTAAAGAGGATGGTGACAGTAAGCGTGAAGACTTTCTGCTCACTTACTGTCATTAAGACCAAAGCTTCATTCATAGGCATGCCTGTTTCATAGACTGCAGATAACTTTTCTTTAATGAAACAATTCCTGGGACTATGTTCAGTTAATAGGTTAGTACAGAAGGTTTCTTGAAAAAAACATTAGCTGTTTTTGTTTTTTCCCCTGTGGGTAGTACCAAAATACTACATCTGTCTGGAATCAATCAATAATTTTTAATTATTTATTTAATTCACTCTGTTAGCTAAAGTTGTCTTTAAGACTTTGGTTTCCATCCGATATTTAGCAATTGACCTGAATAGGTGGTTGCTTACATTTTGTTTATATACAGGCATTGCTCCAGATTTAGATATTTTCTAATAGCTATGTCTCCATGCTTTTTACAAATAATTCTATATGCAGGCAGTGTATTATTTCTTTGCATAGTTTTCCTTTCTATACACCACTCTCTGTTGAAATGTCCCTTTTTTGCAGTATAGTTTTGCAATCATATATATATACACACATATAAAAGCCAGATTAAGTTCTTAGATTGGATTTTTTTAATGCAAAGGTAAACAGTAAAGTCTCTGAATTCACTTCAGGAAGAAACCTGTGAGTCTTGCCAGTTTCTCCCAAGAGGGAACACAGATTATAGGCAGGGACATCTGCATTGATGAAGAGAAGAAGTTGTCCCATGGCTCTAACTACACCACTCTCTCCTGGAAGTACATAGAAACATGGACTGAGAAATACAAACCATTTCCTTAAAATCCACTCTGGCCGATGAGATGATTATATTGACAAATAAAGCAGAAATCAAAGACCTCGGTTTGTATTTTGACCCGGGGGAAATGATACAAACTTCCTCCTGTTCATGTCCATTAATAAATTAACTGAACACTCCCTACTGTGAGATGATGGAGTGATGTGTTCAGATATATTTGATATGTTCATATAAATTTTTAAGGATTATGTCTGTATCAAGAAACACTGAATTGGAAGTACCAGGCTTTAGGAGACTGTGTAGCAGGTAAATTAGAAGTACTTCTGGGAAGACCAGAAATGATGTGGGTAGGAGCTTGTGTGAAGAGATTGGATGGTGCTGACACACCCTCAGATCCAGGAATTAAAAATGCTTGCATAGGGGACAAAACATTTTGACGTATAATGTACCATATTATTCTGCTACATCTTTTAATCTATCCACATACTAAATGTCTGGGATTTTGTGGGTGGGTTCTGTCAAGAAGAAAGACTGAAGAGGTTGACGAGGTTTTTGAAATGCCCATGAGCTTGCACAAGGTTTTGCTTAGCCCCCAGCATAACACTATAAATATAGAGAATGCATTTATTCTGACATTTTCATGCTTTAAAAAAAAAAAAAGGATGAGGTCAGAATAAATGGCCTTAGACATATCTTAAATGACACTTGTGTATTATTTTCAGGTTTTTAAAGCAAGGCGTAAGTATCTGTGCTGAGTAGATGCTGTGATAATGCTGGGAACAGCAAAAGTGAGATTCTGATGTCCGTGTAGCCATAGGTGACTCCACTGACTAAAAGATTCAGGAGTTGATCTCTTTTGTCTGTTTTGTTTTGGTTTTTTGGTTTTTTTTTGTTTGTTTGTTTTGTTTGTTTGTTTTGTTTTTTTCTTTTTCTTTTTTCTTTTTTTTTTGGTCTTCCTATCCAGATTCTCTTGGGATTTTCACAAATGTGCTGGTGTTAATATGTATAAAGCCCTAAGAGAATATTTATCCTCCCTTCTGTCTATTTCCGGTCATAATTTGGGAAAATGAGTGTAGATTCAGCATCCATGTTTCATGAGGCCATGCATTTGCTAAGTTAAGTGTCTGAGAATTTTACCAAATGCTTTAGGGAGATCTATCTAGCCTGAATGTATTCAGTACAGCTGATAATTCCATACATTAGCACTAAGACTCAGTCGTTTAATTCCAGGCTCCCAGGGGTATGGAATATGACAGTCTGAATACCCTTTTTTTTCCTAGGTGTGATGGACTTGCTAATTAACTGATTTAATCCATAACAGAGCATTGTCAATACCTTCACCCATCATGCCACAGTGTAGGATAGCAGTGGTAGTTAGAGGTGTGTTGCCTTCTAAAAATTACAAGTATTTGCATATGCAGTAGAGTGTATAAACTTTTAGTTACATTTAGTTAACATTTAAACATTTAGTTACATTTTCGTGGTGATGTTCAGTTGCAACTAGGATAGCATAAACATTTAAAATATTTCCCTGATAACATCATTGACATTAACATTTCCTCTCCTTGAGGTAGATGCTGGTAGCTTGAATCACCACGTGCAAGAATAGTCTAAGAAATAATATTTTCTAGAGCAACCCAAACAGCCATATTATAATTAAATGAAAGCTAAAGGCAGCTATAGCATTTTCATTAGGAAATAGCAGTCATGGTTAAAGCCATATGCACAAGCAGCAGGAGAGGAAGGGTGAGAATATGATTATTGTTTTTCTCAGAGAAATGATTGATAGAAGAATGATTTGGAATGACCTAAAGTAGTTTTTCTGTTTTCATCATCAACATAACAAGAATAAATTAAAATATTTTGTTCAAATCTATTTGTTCGATTTTTTATTTGTTATTGTTAAGGCAAAATTGAAAAAAATATATTAAAAATGTAAATTCAAACAAGACCAGTGTTTAAAAATGTTTTCAGTGTATTATATTCATCTAATTAGACCTAAAACTGTAAATGACTGAGATCAGCCCAGTGTTTTCAATCAACAGTCTGAAAACCTTCATAAATCTGTTGTAGCACTCTCTCCTCTGTAATCTTAACTGACCTTAGCATATCAACTTCTGCAATGCTTTCTGTAGTGCAATGAATCCCCACAGGAAGAAAGACCATTATCAATTTTTTCAGAGTTACACCGGTAAGCCTTTATATGTAAGCTTCTAAAGAAAATCCTACAATGTAGGGCAAAATAGCTATCAGCTTGCTTACACTGTGAATATATTGAAGTGCTTTGTTTTTTCAAAAGAGGGAGTTAACTGACATGATAATTTCACTACATAGCAATTCTGTTTTCTTTCTAGTACAATATTAAAGTAATAATGATGAACACTGAGTAACATTGTTAATCTTAGTGAATGGAAGTTTCAACAATGTTTAAGAATTAACAAGGGGTGATTTTAATTTGGTCCTGAACATCAGAAGAGGTGTATTGTGGTTTTCCCTCTTTAGTCCTGGGTGGATAATAAAATGAGCTAGATTACCTACCAAGACTTCACTGCCTTAAAGGTGAAGCAGGATGCTTATCATGGTGAGGACAATAGCCTTGTTCAAGGGATTCTAGTGAAGCTCATGGGGTAAATAAATAAGCTGTTTTCTGGTACAAGTGATCAGGAAAGTGATGTGGGACTTCAGGACATGATTTAGTGGTTGTGATAATGTTAGGTAGATGATCTTGGAGGTCTTTTCCAACCATAATGTTTCTGTGAAAGCTAACGCATTGCCTATGTTTCTTTCACATTATTTCTATTCCTAAGCAATTACTATAGACATCTCAACATCAAAGCATGCCATTTGTCTTACGTAAAGTTTCTTCCTCTATGTTGGTAACATACAAAAAATCTTGTATTTGTGAGATGAGAAGTCTGAGCTGTGAATTCTTGAAGGCTAGGAGGGTATTCTAGGAAGGCATTACCTCTGCGTGCTGCATTCCTTTGCTCTATTCAAGGCATCCACTATAAACCATGATGAGGAAAGAATATCAGGACAGATGAACCTTTAAAACTGACCATTTTTATAACATGGTGTGGCTTCTTTTTTTGTTTGTTTGTTTTTTGTTTTCTGCTTTTCTGAATAGAAATGCTCATATTTCAATTACTGGTTGGATTTTATAGCACAGTTTCCCCAGAATTATTTGCTAACTTTATTCATGCTGATCAGCTGACTAGCAAAACAAGCTAAATGGCAGGCTTTCCTTTTGGCAAGTTCATCAGAAAACAAAACTACTTATATGACCTAGGTAGATGGAGCCCAAG
>JANIJG010019663.1:0-47670 GCA_024611175.1 Megaceryle torquata
GTACAAACCCCCTGCTGAGAGCAGGAACATCCTCAGCTAGAACTTCCTCTTTATTTCTAATCTAAATCCACTCTTTTCTAATTTAAAACCATTGGCCCTCGTCCTTTCACTACAGGCCTTTGTAAACAGGCCCTCTCCAGTCTTTTTATAAGCTCCCTTCAGGTGCTGGAAGGTGGATATCAAGTCTTCCCAGAGCCTTCTCCAGGCTAAACAATCCCAGCTCCTTCAGCCTGTCCTCGTAGACAAAAAGAGGTCTTCCATCCCCCGATCATCCTTGTTGCCCTCCTCTGGGCCTGCTCCATCAGGTCCGTATCTCCTCCTGTGCTGAGGGCTCAAGAGCTGGATGCAGTATTCCAGGTGAGGTCTCACCAGAGCAGAGTAGAGTGGCAGAATCACAGGTATCACAGGGTGTCAGGGCTTAGGTGTTTATATCCTTAAAGACATTATTACCTATAAAGAGCTTTTCCATTTACTGATGATACAAAGGGTAACATCTACTTGTATCACAGTGGTCAGTGTTCGCAAATAACCACCCTAACCACCTGTGCCCACAACTATTGACTTAAATGTGCATCTTAACTTTAGAAATACCAAAGATTTACAACCTTCACAAAGTCAGCAGCACCCAGGGCCACCATAAATCATAATGTTTATGTAAGTGCCTAAAAACCAAATTATATATTCAGATAAAACAATCAGTATTCTAGAGTACATGAACACATTTACCCCAAATTACCAAAGTTATGTTTATTAATGAGGGTTGGGAATGATTAATTAAGTTGGTTGCCTTGACTGCTCTAAGAACAAAGGAAACCCATTAATATCAGAGTCTGACGGATGGCAACTCACCCAGGGGTCCTTCTGGCAGCAGTGGAAGAGAGGTGTGGCAAAGAGGGGTAAACACGTAAGCTGCTAAAGAACTCAATAAACCATTTTGGTAAAAAATAGTAAAGTCTGATGCAAGCTGCAAAACCCGATCTGAATTAAACAAGAACATGTAGTGACATGGGAGGAGAGTTAATAAAGAAATCAAAGGGTAAGGCACAGGCAGATGCAATGGACTTTGGGAATATATATCTATCATTAGCATAACAAAGGCTTATAGAAGTCAAGGATAAATCAATCCCTTAAGGACTGTTATCTTCCTGTCCTGATGTACTTCTCACATTTAAGTTCTTTCCATGTGTGTGAATGATTTGCACTATTAATAAATATCATTACTCTTATCTGTGACAGCTGAATTTCATTCTAACTCCACAGTTAAGAGTAATTTAGTTTAAACACAAAGTACCTTAAGAATGCAGAGTTATGCAAGTGAAACCTAAAATGATAATCATAATTCTTCTCAATCACAATTTTGAAGTAGAAATAGGGCTCTCTTGGTTTGGTTCCTTATATAGCGTGCACATGTTCCTTATACAGTTAAGCTACCCATGTATCATGTTAAGAGCAGACTATCTATCCTCATAGTTTTGCTATGACTCAGACAGATTTACAGATATCTACAGACAAACAATTACATATTGACATCTTGTATTTAAGTAATCAAATTTCATTTTAACTTGGTGAAAAAGCAGTCACAAAAAAGAAATGCTTTTCTTGTGGTTATTTTCTCTGTAACTCTTAAAGTACTTCCTAAGGCATCACTAACTCAAATTTACAGCTGGCCTATGCAGAGGTCCTATGGTCCTGGAAATCTCAGCCAGCAGTTACTGAACTACAAAACACTCTCTCAGGCATATAATATTCTTTGAAGCTCCATGTTGCCAACAGAGAGAACCATATTCACAACAGACGTGTGTATAACCCGTGCTGCAATTCTCTCTTCCTGTGCTCAGGCAGGAGAAAGGAAAAAGGAGATGGAGTATCAGACTGCAACAAAAAGGATAGCACTGGCTGCTCAGTACCAGAAGAGACTGGTGAACTAAATACTGAGTTGACAAAGATATCTGTCATTTCTTGTTACTTCTTCATATTCTAAGATCCTGTTCTAAGACTCAAATGCATTGAAAATGTAAATGTCTTGGACTTTACCCTGCATATATCCAAAGCCTCCCTCTACCATTCTCGACCTAGTAAACTCAAACAACTGTGACAGGTAGGTTGGATAGCCTTCTCCATCACCTAAAATTGGGTGAGAGTGTCTCAACTGTGTATGCAAATTAGGTGGATGCAACTGCATCCTCAAAATTTATTCTTTATCTCTCTAATAAAAATTCAAATTTCATTCCAAAAGATGAGATTAATCTGTAGCTAAGATCATGTCCAACCAAGCAATTCCTACAAAGATCATTAGAACTGTGGGAGCTGGCTCTAGCTCATTGTGCATGTGTGTTTGATGGGTATGGCATATGTTCTCAACAGTATACAGAGGATCTCAAAACTGACAGCTGTTTTGATATTCCTAGATAAGATTCATGGTCTCTGAACCTATGTTTAATGTATATGCATGGTTTCCTGGTTACCTACAGTCAAAGCCATCTGTTAAGATGGCTTTTTGCCCATTTGCAGATTGGTCTGATTATTTCACTAGAGCATAGGTGCCAGGTAATGATAGGTTTAGAAGGACAGCCTGCAGTGCACCACAAGTGACAAAAGCTTCTGCCAGAAGTCCTCCTCCATGACTCAAATATTGCATTAGCAACACATGCCTCTTTGCATTTGCCCATATATATTGGCACTTATATAAGGCCATTTTGTGTGCATGCAATTCTCTGGCAGCCAGTAACACCAGTAAATACATAAAAATATAAACATAATGCATCTGAGTCTAAGGAAGAAACCATTTTCCTGTAAGCAATCAGCAACTTAGCCAGATCCATAGCTATAAACATTATGCCCTTTCTCCTGCCACATATGCAAAAAATTGCTCTCTTTACCTGCTTACAGTTTGTCTGAAAAATAAACCTTAAAAGTATGGGTCACCCTTAGAGAATGAAACACATAAAATAGACCATACATTTCCCTCAGGTGCAGTCTGAATGTGTTGCAGCCAGTATGAGTTTCAGCTTATAAATGTCTATGGGCAGAATGCAAGCAGACATAAGCTGGAACCACGTACATTTGCCTTTGAGGTTAGTTGACAGCTGGGGGATTTGTCAGCTTGCCACAGAGAGCACTAACCCAAGCGTGGATGTAATTTTTCTCTTTGAGCATGCACAATTAAATCTGCCTGGCATCATCAGCGTGGGGCACCGCACTCTACAAGCAGCATAGAAGGGAGGGGGGATGTCTTGTTCCTTGGCATCTGAAGAGAAGCTGCCAATCCCAGAGTGTAAATTGTGCATAGGCAACTGCTATGAAACTTCAACTCAGATATTATACTCTTTGCTAGAACAGAGCAAAATAAGCATCATCTAACTGCATAATCAAATTAAAATTTTGTTTCATACTAAAGAGAGTTTTCAGCGGAAGATTAGTCCAATTTACATGGAAATGCTGTTAGCCACACAAAATAACCACACTGAAGATGGGTGCATTACATTTGAAAAACTTGCAGAAACCTGTATTAAATTTCAGCCATTTACCCCAGTTTGTTCCACCCCTCTTGCTCACAGGCCCCCAAACAAATGGATACTGTGATTTGTAATTCATTCAAATGACAGCTACAATGCTGCAGAAGTCAGTTAGCTGACAGCTCCCTATCCCAGAAATTAATTCTGAATGAATCCTAGCTGCCAGAAATTTTTGCTTATTTACAGCTGTCACTTGAAGGGCATATATAAGGGAATTAGTCATATGAATATAGGGTCATATAGCAGGCTGCAGGAAGGGTGGTGAGGCCACCTACTCCTAAAGAAATCATTATGGATTCATACTGGGTGTTTACACTGGCTCTTAGGAAGGAAGGGATGTGATATGGCTGGTTTTCCTCCAGGAAAAACCAGTTGCTTCAAAGGAGTCAGGGAGAGGAGCAGCACAGCTACTGTTCTTCCCCAGCTGTTTGTTCAAGCTTCACTCCTAATGAGATCACTAATTGCTCTTAAGGCTGGAGTAACTGTCTACCGTAGTCTTCATTAAAGCAAATGAAAGTAATGAGCTATTATACATAGTACCTATGCATTTTTTTTTTTTTTTCCCAGCTATACCAGGTGGGACCTGTACTGCCACCTACTAACCCACTGATGCAAGTTTGTAGCGCCCTTTTCAAGGATAACAGGGATGGCACAGCAGTCAGCAAAATTCAGACACGTTTGCTCTTGTTTAGTGTGCCTGTCTCATCCAGCCCGGCTACAGCTACACTTTCTTGGTCCCACATGGCACAGTAAACAAAGAATGCTGCTCAACCTGAGGAGACCAAAAAGAGTAATGAAAGATGAGAAGTCTGGGCAAGAAAATATCTTGGTATGGGTTTGTTGAGTACCATTTCTTTTATGGTTTCTAAATCATTTTAGGACTTCTAAAAACCCCATTAGGTGATAATCTGTGCAAGCTGATTGCACACAGTCATTGGGACTGAACTTGATACATAACACAGGAATTAGTTTTAAAAACAACATTGGTATTTTTTTGACTTATTGCAATATAGTGTTAAGATAACATGATCTGTCCTTGTACTAAGGACTGCCTTTGCAAGCACTACGTCTATTATAAACACAGCAGAATTGTTCTTAATAATGATACTAACATATACTAATAGCTGTTAGTAACTGTTCTGATTCTAAGTAAGAAGATGGAGAATATCTTGAATTCAGCCACCACAGACTCAGCTGTAACATCCTGGGAGCAGGACTCTGTGGAAAGGTGATTCATCACAGCAGCAATGACTCTTGACAGAGGAGCTGTGCTATGGTCACATGGCTTGTGTGTTTAGTACTCCATTTTCTCCAGACTAAAGCAGGTTCTGGTCTAGATCCTGCATGTGGACCCCTTCAGGAATGCTGAATCTCTCTCTGATCAGCCAGTTTAGCCATAGTGTGTGTCTAGTTAGGTTTTTGTAGGCTCAGAATAAACAAGACCACCTGTATCTCCGATATTCTGGCTGCAGCAGCATTGTCTCCTCTCCTGATGGCACTGCACCAGCACCAGGAGCATCACTGCCTAGCACAGCTGCTTGACGGAGAAGAAATTAGTGGCACAGACTGGGGCAAAGCTGGACAGACAGCGAGAAAAAGATGAAAACTTTCCTTCCTTTACCAGTCGTAGCTGCAGGCAAACAAACTCCTTCCAGAAACCTTGGGGCACATTAGTGCTCGGCTTTGGAGAGGCAGCAGTGCCTTGGCATTCTCCCTAGTCAGAGGTTGAGGCAGAAAATACAGTGTCTGTATTTCTTGTGCACTCCTTTTACAGAGAAATCTGACTAACCCAAACTAAACAGCATAGCACATCCTCCCCAGAGCCATGACTTTCTTGCAAAATAAGGGAAAAATAAAACAAAACATGCTGGGAAGTTGGTCTGTAATAGCACTATAAAAATACAAGAGCAATTTTCACTGCTGGAATCAAAGATATTTTAAATCTGCTTGGTTTGAACTGCCATAATCTAAATTAGTTTCAGTATTGAGAGATTTACGGATAGTCAGTATGATTACAGAGAACAATCACAAGAGAACAAGCAGGTATGCAAGGAGTCCCCCTCTCCACACTAAATTCAAGAGGCATGAGGAAAAGACAGTGAAAAGATGCTGCTATTGAATCTCAGGGTCACCATCTAAACTGGCACAGAAATTAAAAATATTACACTAATTTAGGCTCAACTTTCTGAAGTTTACACCAAAATTCAAGTAAGGAGTGCAAATATAGACATAAACAAAAAATATTGAAAGGGAATAAACATCAAATAAGAAAAGTTGAAATCATGACATTGAAAAAACTAATTAAATGACAAGTTCAGTAAATTAGCAAAGAGTACTTTCTGTAGTATTTAAGTCTAAAGAACCTGATTTAACAATTCCATTAGGCAAGTCTGCATCAGGTATAAGTTGTTGTAGCTTTTGTCTTTTCAGATTTGTTACCTCCAGTAACAGGAGGTAGAAAATCGTTTACAAAGAAAAGCTTAGACTATGTATCAAGTACAGATATATTAATACCCAAGTGTCTCTCCACTATTTTTAAAGTAAATGGTGTATGAAAGATTAGGAATGAAGTGTACATAACTGAGCAAGTGCTATAATTAATACAGACAGATATAGGTGAAAAAATTGTCAAAGTTTCAAGCTCAACAATTTAATATTGATAAGGATGTTATCAGTTCTATATTTGTTATTATTTAATTTAAGTATGTTTTATTTTTTTATTCCATAAGCCCTTGTAAATAAGATTATCCACCCAGAGATACAACACTAGTATTTATAATGTCTCCTTTTCTGCTCTGCAGCATACATTAAAGAAGGTTTCGGGTACTTTAACACAATGACTAGTGTTTGATTATTGTTGCTGTTATTTTTGTTTGTTTGTTTGTTATTTTTGTATTAACAGAATATCAGCTAATTCCTGCTTACTACCAGGTAGCAAAAAGTTGTTCCTCTACAAATCTTTCAGCTTCATGGCTGGTGCCTCTAATCTATCCCTCCCCAGGTGGCTGCTTAAGAAGATCAGTTGTAGATCAGATACAAGCAATCTAGGCTTGAGAGGAAAAGTGAAATAGGCTAAACAGCTGAAGGACCCTCTCACTGAGAACATTTGAACAGAAGCAACTGAAGATCCAGATCAAGCCCAACAATTAACCCAGGAATGGTAGTGTGGTTGGAGAAAGAGATGTAGGCTGTTGTGTGGAATGGTGCTAGAAAATTTATAGGTAAAAAACTCTTTTTCCACTTCTGGGTGCTATTTATAAATACAGTTTTTAAACAGATGCATTTATAGCAAGATATTCCATTTAGTGTATGAGCTTCTGTATTTCATCCCAGGTTCTGCATGCACTTTTAAGTGTAGCTCCAAATAGGGTATATTCCTGCATCAGGTAATCTTGATGATATGCACTGGACACAAGAGCTAACTGTATTCTTGAGGAAAACCTCAGGTATACTGGAGAGATGCAAATGCTATAAAACAAGTCAGAATTAGATACCATATTCCCTAGATAATGCTAGGTTCATCAGTATATAACTCAATGTCCTGGTTTGAGCTAGAACAGGACTAATTCTGTTCAGTGATTTGACTTTTCAGTTCAGTCTCTTCTAACTGCACTTTCTGAAGTTAATGCCAGATTTTCACAGTGTCTACTTCAGTAATAAGACCTGATGTTTGCAGCTATTGCCAAGGATTGGTGTGCAGACCAAAGTCACTACTAAAACTTGTGTACCATGTTGAGGGTGCAGAAAGTAAAAGGCTGCAATGGTGGGGAGGAACAGATGGGAGAGGTGACCCTAAACTAACCAATAAGGTATACGTCATATATATCATATCAAGTATAAAGCTGAGGGATCAGGAGGGTCAAGCTCTTCTTCAATGGCTGGCACCCAAGGTGAACACTGTCCTTTCTGCCTTCAGTCCCAGTCTGTGTGTTCTTGAATCCAGTCCTAGAACCCAGCTCATGAATCTGGTTTCCGTCTGCCACTGAGTCCAGCCTGCAACTTCCCCAGTGCCTGCTCCACAGCACCAGTGGTGACAGTGATGTAATTACCATCAGGCAGGGCTATGTTTAATACTGGTATTTTGTATATATTTGTATATATCCATTGTGTCTCTCTCCCTTACTCCCTTTCTCTTCCCCTTCTCTTCCTTTCTATTTCTTATGTTACAGCAGATAAAACACACATGAGAACTGGGTGAAAGGAATGCTCATGGAATTTTTTCTCAGCCAAATGTTAGTCGCTCTTTCATATTAGAACAAATTTTCAGTCTTCCCTAAAGATTCTGTAATTTTAAAATTTGTATAAAAACAAGTATAGGTATTTAAAATACAGCATATATTGTAGACTGAAGGTATGTTATTAATTAGTAATACAGCCATGTTTCTTCTTTCCTAAACTTGCAATCTGAATTGGAATAGTGGAAATACGGTTGAATAATTAGGAAATGAGACTTAAGAGACTGGAGTTTGAAATCAGCCCTATATTCTTGACTAAGAAAAAAAATCCCACTGATTTCAATGCGCTTTTTTTTGTGACAAAAAGCTGGGGAAGGTAGCATGTTGTGGAGATGCTGGGGTTTTAGTCATGTAAGTAAAACCATAATTTTTATCTAAAAATAGTAGCTAGTGCTAATAAGCCTCTGCTGTGAACACAAAATTATTGACCAATTGATGAACTGATTTCTGGTTCCTAATCTGTCTTCTATGGTGCTAGAAAACCTATGGTGAGCTATCTTAGCATCAATGGAATAAAGAGCCATCACCTTACATTACATGTTTTCTAACTAAAAAATTATATAGGCTTACAGTATAAGTATTTGGAACTGAATACGAGTAATTGTTAACCCATTAGTTCCAAGCTATTATTTAACCATAATTAACACATCTCTGCATTATTGATTTTAGAACCATGGAAATCCATGCTAGATATTCCGTCTGATTTTCCAGCAATTCAAACAATATGTCCTACATTTAATTAAATATGACACGTTTAGGACTGCTAAATACCTCAACTTTCTATATTAATTCACCTCATCATAGAAAGTATAAGTAAACACTAAAGAAATAAGAGTAACTTCATTCAGTGTTGTTTTGTTGAAGGAAAACATGCTATAAATGGAATTAACTGAGATCAGTTTATTTCTTTTTTCCATAATTTAAATGATCAATTATTTGAACTGGAATGTGTTTAATTAAAACTGAAATATATTTCATTTAATTAAATTGTCCATGACTACCATTCGTTTTAATGCCAAATCTGGATAGGCACTGGATATCAAGGACTCATTATGCATTTAAATTCAGCACAGCAAGCCAAAGCAAACACATACGACTTCATCATACCTCAAGGTGCTGAGTGCTCTCAGCTTCTGGTGGCTGCAACTAATCCTACTTAGCAGAAAAGGTAGATTATTTTATTGAATTTAAGCCTTGCAGCTCTGGGGTTTATGAGATTAAACTCTCAGTTTCAGCTCTCTCCTGGGCAGGTCCGGCTAACCTGCACTGTTATTTATACTCAGCAGCAGCACTTGGGCTAAGTGGATTGGCTAAAAGTCTCACGATTCTCTCAGATTCCTAAAACCTCCTATAAATAACTTCGGTTGAAAATGTCTTTCTTAACCTGAAATTTTGAAGCCCTGGCTTTCCTGCTGTCATCTCAGAGTGTCAGCAAGGCGTTCTGAGAATTATTGCACCTGATATTGCCGTTAAAATAGGGTTTTTTTTGTCAATCAACATGGTGATTTCAGAGGATACAAACTGGAAAATTTTCACTGCTCTCAAGTCTGCTTCTGTAGGCCCATTCCCCAGCAGCTAAACCATTAGCTTTATTTTAATGCACATGATGAAAGTGAGAAGACAGACACCTGTTCTTGTCTGTACTCTCCTTTGAGCATCCGCTTCCTTGGCTCTGCTAAAGGAAGACTTTGCAACTAACTTCCTCAAAATGCTCTCTGGACAACTGCCATCACTATGTGCATGCCAACTGGGTGACTATTTATTTTTATTTTTAATAACTGGCAAGCTGTGTCTCAGGATTCCTCAATCTTAAGGGCCCTAAAAGCAAGCCTATCCCAATCGTACATTTCCTTCTGTATCAATAATGGGAGCACAAGAAAAGCAAACATAATTAATTTATTTACTTTCAAGTGGTTTTACCTTTTCTATGGAAAGTCTGGACTCTGCTGTAATAAATGTAATTTGAATGTCATTTGTGCTCTTGAGTATATACTGACTACAGATTGGTAAGGACGATCATCCGTATCATTATGAAAAGGATTTTGAAGCAAGAGTAGGCTGAGAGAGCTGTCAGAAGAATCCTTGTGAAATGTTACAGTACTTATCACTGACCAATACATAGTTTTCCTCTCTCACTGAGTCTATTCCCTATTTTTTTTTCAATACTGGAAAGCCTCCAAACAAGCCTTTCTTAATTTAAGCAGAGCCTTACAAGTGCCACATTTCTGTAGCTGTCTGGGGAAGGCAGCAGCTCCTCATTTTCAAGTGGAAATTTCACTTCATCGATTGCCTTCGTTGGGATTCATCTCAGATTGGCAGAAATTAAGTTTCTCAGAGTGTATTTTTAAATTCTTACGTTCTTGTTAAACATTTAGGAATTATCTTAGATAGAAATAATATAAAGATACACCATAGAAGCCTATCCAATAGCTTTTCAATCCTTGCCAGGTGCACTGCATAAACCACAATCACTTCTAATTTCTCCAGGTTTTGTCCTATTGGCAAAGCAATCTTTTCTTCACTTCTCAAGGTCCATTTCCCAGTGCCAAACTGAAAAATCCAGAATGAAGGAAAAAGGCTGTATGTGCTACAGAATGCAATCCAATGCACCATTAACTCAATTTTATACAGACAATACTGTATTTGAAAACATTGCCTTTTTTTTCCCTTTATTTTTTAACCCAAAACATCTGAAGGGAGCTCAAGGACTGGTTAAAGACTCAAGCAGAACTTACTAGAGTATCTATTCTGTATCCTATTGGATCTCTTTGCTTCTTTTAATTTCTGAATTTTCTATTTCCCAAAACATAACTCATGGTTAGGAGAAACTATGCATTCGAGAGCTTCCAACCAGAAAATCCTTCACGTCTCAGCAGTGCAGTAGAACACTAGAAAAACTCACAACTCACATTCATTTTTTGTCCTTTTTTTTTTTTTTTTTTTTTAGTATGTCCATCTTATTGGATGTTCTGGGTCCTTCTTTTGCAGAGGAACAAGAATCTATCATGATTCAAATCCACAAAAGTTTTGATAGCTATGATTTCCCAAATTTGCTACATCTTAGAAGAGAGGATCTCCCCTTTTCCTCACTTTACTAGAATCAAGTGTTATTTAACTATTATTTTGTTTTCTGCTTTTGGAAAAACACTTGTTTCTTTCGAACTAACTCCCACTAACCCATTTTGTCCTGTTAGGGCCACATGTTCAAAGATACGGACAACAAAATTTCCACATATCATGAAAATAACTAAATACCCAAAACACCAGGTTCTCAGGCACTGACAAATATTTGCAAGTAGAACATAATTTTTAGAAAGATGTCAGCAGATGATGTATTTTCAAGGGTCAAAAATAGGAATAAGTTTTTGGCTGGGAACACAACCATCATTGTGGAAAAGCTCTGCATGGCCATTTAAGGCCAGTAATTGCAACTCTTCCTTGACCTTAAAGAAAGGCTAGAGGTGGAAATCATAACTGTCCAGCTTGAATCTGGTCTATTTTTGTTACTCTTCTGGAAAAAAAGTTAGTGCAAAAGCAGGGTTTTTTTTTTTCTGTTAGGATGACTGAGCACTAGCACAGGTTTCCCAGAGAAGTTGTGGAGTCTCCATCCTTGGAGATAATAAAAAGTCATCTGGACATGGTCCTGGGCAACTGGCTCTAGGTGGCCCTGCTTGAGCAGAGAAGATGGATAAGAGGACCTCTGGAAGTCCCTTTCAACCTCAACAACTCTTTGATTCTGTGAAAGGAAATGCTATACCAATAAAAGGAAAAGTCTCTGATGCTCCTTTTTTTTTTTTTTTTTTTTCAGTTCAAAGAGCCATTTCAAAATGCAGAAATGTTCATGAGTCATGTTATGAACATAAGAATTTTTTTTAAGCAGTATTTGGTATACTCCACTGACAGAGAAACAGTTGCACAGAGCACCATGTCTGTCTACAGTTAAAGGCAAGATTTTAAATGGAACTTCATTTCATCTTTTATTTCTTCCAGCTTTTAAGTATATAGCAGTAGCATACTTTACCAATTCTGTCCCATGGCACATGCTTAATGAATGCATTTAAATATAAAATTCAGACAATAAAAATATTCAGCACTGGATTATGCAATTTGTTTCCTGGGAATAAAATCCTATAAGTTCGCTTTTTTTTTAATTCCTCAAGTGTTATGTATTCTAACTGCAAATATTTCTACTCTAACAGTTAATACATAAATTTTGTTTATTGATCTTCTGTACTGCCAAGTATTTTGGGTTTTATACATGTAGAATGGAGTTGTTATATAGCAAATAAAGGTTATAAATATGCTGTGCAGGAAAACTTTGGGGTGTAAAAGTAGAACAGAAGAAATATGTGTGACATTTTCTGTCTAAAATTCAACAAATAGCTTGCTAAGTATAAAGTCAATGATCTGAGCCTGTAGGCTAGTATAACTAGGACAGAAATAAATCCAGTGCTAGAACCTGATTTTCACAATAACCTATGAGAAATGTTAGATTTTTATTTTTCTTCTGTAATGACAATAGTTTTGTCTTTCATTGCTTATCTGCTAACACTGTAGTTCCTCTTCTTTGGCTATTGTACAGCTCCATGATTTGACTTGTTTGCTATTCAGCAGTGAGTTCTGATGTTAAAAATACAATATATTACTTCACTGCAAAATACAGAAACTAGTTGTCACCACCGATATTGCAAGCTGCCTGCTAACACAGATGTTAGATAAAGAATTTCCTGGATTAAGACAGAACAGTATTGCGACACTCACTTAAAGTTAATACACCAGATGTATAAATTATGGAAAGATGCTCATCCATTTAAGACACTGATGTGATTAAACAGGTTTTTGAAGTAGAAGTATGACATACATTATCACTCATTCTCATTCTAATGAAAGTAGCAAGCCTGATAGAAAATTACAGTTTATATATTTCATGTTCATCTGGCATAGACCAAGCAGATGCAATAGCAACTAACCGACCAGTTCCTAATTTGAAATTATGTATATGTATCTAGGGTTGAGTACTAGCACAGTCCAGCCACACAGGCTGAGGCACAAACAACTAATGCAGTTTTCATGACATCACACAACTTTTGCCCAGGTGCACTGTTTCATTCTAAACACAGCATATACTTGTGCTGAGGATTTATCAGAGGGTGAAAGGAAAGTGAATCTCAAACACAGTGCCATTCAAAATGGAAACTTCATTGCAAGGGCTTTCACCTGGATCACATACTCAGATTTCTCTCATAATCACACTAGAAGGAGGTTTTTTATTTGTGTGAACCATTCTGTAACACAGATTTTTTTTTTTTTTTATTTCATGAAATAAAACATTAAGACCTATATGATGGATAATATGGAAATTATTTTAAAATTCATTATATTTAGTGATATGTATTTCTTTACAGACAAATTCAGCTTTTTCAGTGTCACTCAAGCCTGAATGTAATAGCATGATAATAATGCTTTATGCTATTGCCTGCATCACTTCTCCACATAGGCATTCACACAATAAAAAGCTTAAGGAAGAGATTTTCGTCAACATTTTAGAATTTTATACTTATGATTAAGTACACATGATTACACGGTTGTACTGATTGATGCCTTTTTAGCATGAGGATGTTTCCTAACAATTATGTTTGGCTAAAGTGTTAAATATTACATCTCTTCCCTCTATGCTGAGATTGCAGTTCTATTTAAAAACTGGAAAATATCAAACACAATGAATACACATGCATGCCTGTGTACATATACAAACAAATGCATGTATTAATGTGTGTATATAAATATCAATACCCTTATTGAAAAGTATTTATTAAAATACCATATTAAAAGACTTCCAGGTGATTTGTGTGTTCTTATAAATATGCACACTAATTTTTGAGAACTTTTCTTGTCCTCGTAGTAAAAGTAAGAAAACTGGAAAATAAGAATATTTTTTGTATTATCTGTTATTTTAAAGAAAGAATTCTAATGACTTTGGGGTTAGTCTCATTTTTAAAGGCACATAAAATATTTTGTTCTACTTCTTCACCGGTAACAATATACTTACTTTAGCAATCTGAAGAAGTTTTTGCATCCATAATACCCATATTCAGCCAACAGTTATATAAAGGTCAGCATTAAAATCTCACCATTCCATATCAGATACAATTATTCTATCTGAATCGCCACAATGGGGAGGAATATAGAAATCACTGTAACTTTAAAAGTTACTTCAGTCATCTGTTGTGTGTTCATATATATAGAGATAACATGGTCCCATTCTTCCTTTTGAGTTTTATTTTAGTCTTTATTATATCAGTTAATTTTTTCTGAGTATTTTCCAGCTACACTAATGTGCTCTGTGCTGTGGGGCACTGCTTTGACCCACAACGAGTGTTCCATGCTTATTCTCATTAGTACTACCTAAAGTTGGTGAAATCATTGGAGTTCTTTGAATTAATTCTCCACCAGGTAGTGTATAAATTCATGTAGTACGAAACTGAGAAAGAAACACAGGAGTAGTTGACTGATCCCTTCTGTTACAAGTTTCTGTTTAAAATTGCTTCCAGTTTGGCAGGTATTAAAAATCTCACTGAACATGTACAAAAACAAAGTAAACAATTAGCTAAGCAATGTGTGGATGACTATATGCAATGCCTGTCTCTGCCTAAAAGTGTAAATTATAAATGTCTGCAGAATAGAATATATGTAAAACATGAGAATACAAGAATGGTTTTGAGGTATGTCCCTTGCTTACTTGAATTTGCAGGAAGTTTCTACAAGGAAGGCAGAGAACTAATAGAGCAAAATATTTTAGGGATTACCTAAGAGTTTACAACAGAACTGGACAAGAAAGCCTTGGAGACCTTAGGACAGAGAATGTCCTCACATGAGGATGGATATGCAGTATATGACCTAGCAGCTGGCAATAGACAAGGAGAAGGCTGAGGTACTCAGTAACATTTTTTTTTCCCTCAGTCTTCACTGGCAACCCCTCTTCCCACACCTGCTGAATTGATGGACTGCAAGATGGGGACAAGGGGGGGCCAATGTTGCTCCCATGGTAAGAGAAGATCAGGTTCATGACCACCTGAGGAACCTTATCATACATAAGTCTATGGGAGCTGATGAGATGCATCCCAGAATCCCAAGGGAACTGGCTGATGTAGTTGCTAAGCCACTCTCCACAGTATTTGAAAAGTCCTGGCAGTCAGGTGAAGTCCCTAGTGACTGGGAAAAGGGAAACACTGCACCCATTTTTAAAGAGTAGAGCAAGGATGATCCTGGGAACTATTGACCTGTTGGTCTCACCTCTGTGCCTGGGTAGGTCATGGAGCAGGTGCTCCTAAAAGCTATGCTAAGGCACAAAGAGAACAGGAAAGCGATTCAAGACAGCCAGCATGGCTTCACCCAAGGCAAGTCCTGCCTTACCAACCTAGCAGCCTTCTATGATGGGATGACTACATTAGTGGGCAAGGGAAGACCAATGGATGTCTTCTATCTGGACTTCTGTAAAGCCTTTGACATGATCCCCACAACATCCTTCTCTCTAAATTAGAGAGATAAGGATTTGATGGGTGGACTGTTCAGTAGATAAGGAATTGTTTGGAGGGTCCCATCCAGAGGCTAGTGGTCAACAGCTCAATATCCAGATGGAGATCAGTGACAAGGGGTGTACCTCAGGGATCTGTACAGGGACCAGTGCTGTTTAATATCTTCATTAATGACAGAGGCAGTGGGATTGACTGCACCCTCAGCAAGTTGGCCAATGACAGCAAGCTGAGTGGTGCAATTGTCATGCCAGAGGGATGGGATGTCATCTAGAGGGACTTGGACAAGCTGGAGAAGTGGGCCTGTGTGAACCTCATGAGGTTCAACAAGGTCAAGTGCAAGGTCCTGCACCTGAGTGAAGGCAATCCTTGGTACCAACACAAGCTGGGGCATGACTGGACTGAGAGCAGCCTTGCAGAGAAGGACTCACGTGGACTGCTGGATGAAAAATTGGACATGATGTGGCAATGTGCACTCACAGCCCAGAAGGCCAACTGTATCCTGGGCTTTATCAAAAGAAGTATGTCCAGCAGGTCAAGGGAGGTGATTCTGCAGCTCTACTCTGCTCTGGTGAGACCTCACCTGGAGTGCTGTGTCCAGCTCTGGAGTCTTCAGCAAAATGACATGGACCTGCTGGAGTGGGTCCAGAGGAGGGCCAAAAAAATGATCAGAGGGCTGGAACATTTCTCCTGTGAAGACAGTATGAGGGAGTTGGGGTTGTTCATCGTGAAGAAGTCTCTGGGGAGTCCTTATTGTGGCCTTTCAGTACTTAAAAGGGGCCTACAAGAAAGATAGAGACGGTCTTTTTAGCAAGACCTTTGTGACAGCACAAGGGGTAATGGTTTTAAACTAAAAGAGTATAGATTTAGACTAGACATAAGGAAGAAAATTCTTACAACAAAGGTAGTGAAACACTGGAACATATTGCTTAGAGAGGTGGTAGATGACCCATTCCTGGAAACCTTCAAGGTCAAGTAGGATGGGGGTCTGAGCAACCTGATCTAATTGAAGATGCCCCTGCTTACTACAGGAAGTGTTGGACTAGGTGACTTTTAAAGGTCCCTTCCTACTCAAACCATTCTATGATTCTCTTTTTTTTTTTTAATTTTGTTTTTGATATTTGTCTGGTTCTTTATGGCATCACAGAGTTGTTTAAAATAGATCAATTTGTCTTGTATTTAGTGGTAAATAATCTGTGGTGGTTTGGGTGTTTTGGGTTAGTTTTGTTTGTTTGGGCAGTTGGTTTTGTGTGTTGTTTTTTTTTTTTTTTTTCTTTTCCTTTTATTTCCTTCAATACAGCAAAAATTAGTGGTTTATTCTATAACAGTATAGGAAAAGTGTCAGCTATATAGCATGCTAGCCATCTAACACAACTGGACTGTTCTTTCATCCAGATCTTTTAAATCCATCTGCCTGATGAAAGATACTTGAAGGCTTTCAAAGGCCAAATTACCAAAATTCAAATATGGTCTAAACTGCTGAACACTTTCACATGCCATACAGGTTTGCTGGGCTCTGGCCATAAAGTGACCTTGGCAGAGTTATTTACAGCAACATGTTAGATGCACAGTTTATCCTGGAGGAAATAAAAAGGTATTTATCACATAAGAGTCTGCATAAGTAATCCCTCTCATTCTTGGGCTTTGGCACCCACTCAGTAAAGATCACAAAACTAACACAAAACTATCACAGAAGTTCCATAATCATAGTTTCTGTGGCTCAAATGGGCTTGTTACAATGAACACCTTGTTACAATGTTGTATCTGCATTCATAGAAAAGTCCTAATTAGCTGACAAAATACACTGTTCACTATAATAATTTCATAATTGTTTTAAAAAGACTGCCACAATATGGCATGTTATAGAACAAAAAACTGTTATTAGTATGATAGAGTTGCAACACATTTATGTCCTGTGGCATTTTAACGCTCTTCCTTTGCTTACTTAGATACCTGAACAAGCCCACTCCCCTAAAGCCAGGCTAACCCACAGGTTTCTTGAGTTTTACTCTGAGGCTGATGGAATATTCATCACCATATTAAACACGGCACGGAAAGAAGCTTCTTAATGTATTCTATTCAAAGCAACACCATGTGCTATTTGTCAGGAAAATATTTCTATGGAGTGCTACAGTAAAGGCTGACAATTGGTTTTCATTACAAATGACATTTACTTTTCTACCTAACAGAAAAGTCTGAGGAAAAATCAAGGAAAAGAGACATCTGACTTCAGTGAATTTTTCTAACAAAAATCAGTCTGAATGCCTTTAACACAAGTTGAAGAATAACCTATCAGAAGTTATTGAACTTTCTTTTAGTAACTGTGTCAGGCTGTGCCAGTTCCAGTAATCATCATCTAGAACATCAAAGTCATCCCAGAGTCATAACTTCTTATTTGAAATGAAAATGTAACATATCTAGACTTTTTCCACTGTAAAGATAGAGCTCACAGGGTAATCTGATTGCTGCGGAGGCATGTCAGTGCAGAACAGTGTGTCATTCAAGGATTTCCTTCCCATCCTCATCAAAAAGCTTGTGAGAAATCCAGTTAAGAAAATCCAGAGATTAAAAAATAAAATAAAATAAATAAAATAAAATAAAATAAAATAAAATAAAATAAAAAAAGCAGTATGTCTTCCTTTAACTCAGTTGTCTTCTGTTCTCTTTGTGGAAAGCCCTGAAACCACTACCTTTCTAGGACTTGAATTTCTTCCTTGAATCATCTCCCACTTCTTTGTGTCAGCTGGATAGTTAATATCTGTTCACCATACTCAGCAGGCCAGGAGAAAATTGCACTGATATGAATAGAGGCAAGGAATTTAGCCTGGAGTCACTGCAGATTATTCAATGGGGAAAGGAGAGACCAAAAAAAAAAAAAAAAAAAAAGATGGGGATTATCTGGAGGTATGGAGAAGATTTATGGAAATTAGAAAGGGAGGATTCCAGGGTAATCTGTTCCTTGTATTAACATGTGCCATCACCCACGCAGACAGCTTGCTCTGATTTTTCACATTATGCAGGGGCTATGTGTGTGAAACTATGAGCACGCATTTAAAACCGTCAGTAAATAACCTTGCAATATCTGTGGTAGCATTATTCTCCAATCTCATGCTTCCCATTTATAATGTGGTAGAGGTCTTTTGACAACTAGCACAAAGTGGAAGCTGTGTATGTGCTCAGGTCTGCTCCTCATATATAGAGACAATATTAGGAGATATATGTTGTAGTTTCCTACCTTCATGGAGGGCTAGAATCACTAAATACAAACTACAGTTTAACTCATGTACACATGCAAGGAGAAAAAAACCAAAAAAACCCAGACTAAACAAGAAAATTATTGCTTAATAAGTTTTGCTAGTTGATTAACTTGAATCATAAGCAGAATAGTAAGTTATACTGTTTAATGAGTTCCTTTCATTGATGATGTGCATGAGTAGTTCCTAGTTGATGTCAAATATATTTCATATCTGTTTACTTGAATTATGATATTTAATCCATGTTTATTTGAAAGACTTATTAATTACATTGCTAAGAAATTTTATATATTGAAAAGACTCTTTTGCTTAGTCATGTCACTGTTTTGAAAAGTATTAGAATTATTGAATGCTTCAGATGATGAGCAAAATTATTATTATTAAACCTGTCATTAAACCCAGAGATTGTCAGTTATAACTGCCATCATCTGCCTTTCACTTTTTCCTAACATTAGTAAAAGAGAAAGAAGCACTAGTGCTGGAGTGCTGCAGCTGCTGAGGCCAATGAGAAAGAGCTACTGGCCTCCAAGAGGCACAGGCTCCCAAATGCCAGTTCTCTTCCCAGAACTTCTTGAGCACTTCCCTTACCCAGTTCTGTGACTAAACAAAGTAACCTATCAGTTTATTTTCTTGTGCAAAAATGTGCTCTTAGAGCTGTTGATCTCTGACACAGGGATTTTTTCTGCTTCCTCAATCTCTCACTGTCATGGCTGTCCTTCAGCATTTCTGACATCTTAAGAAACAAGGAGCCTGCATGATGACCCAGGCATGAAGCAGCAAAGAAATAAGTTGCTCATGTTGCTCATAGTCGTGTGTGTTGTGATCCTCTGACTACTTAGAGGACACAAGTACAGCCTCCTGTTTCACTCCTAAAAGCTGCAAGACTAATCCAGCAATATCTTGGAGCTGTCATTCAGAAAACCACCACTAAAGACATTAAAGGGACTGGTGGCACTGGTATGCAATTGTACTAGGAGATGGAGGCAGGAGGATCCAAGAAGCCAGGATACAAGGATGGCAAAAGGCTGGGATGGTACCTGAAATACTGGAGCTTGTGCTCATCCTGCTGAGCCATTATACATAGACCTAAAGCTGAAAGGGAGAATGAATTTTCAAACAGAAAGCCTTGTAGCCAAACAGAGATGTAGCTGCAATTTCAGTTTTTACAGCTCATCCTCTTCAGCCCCCTGCAATCCCATGGATGTGGTGGTGTCCATGGCCATGATGAACACTGTGGCTGTGTGCCCTGTGAGGTGTGGAAGAGTATTAGAGCTCTTCCTGAACTGACATGTATCCATCTTTCCCAGGGCCAGATGGAAAGGGCCTGCATCTCAGTTAAATTATCTTGCCCTTTATAGCAGCATATAGTGGAACTGCATTCCATCCAATAGACTTAGTTAGGATTTACAGTAAGGGTAAACAAGAGTGAAATCTGGTCATTTGTCTGAAGGTCAAAGCAAGGACAGGCACTACAGCTCTGTGCTAATCAAAAATCCAAGCTGTTTAAATTATTAGATGAAGAGTGGACATACATATTTATACTGAATGTGACTTATAATCTTAAAAACAGAATGACAAACAGAGAGGGAAGAAACAGATGGTGTACAAAACATCACAAATGAATAAACAAGACATAAGGAACAAAGTCACCACAAAATCAAGAACTGTCAAACAAGTACTGACCATAGCAAAGACACACTTGGCAGACACAGGCTCCACAGACATCTCATGGTGCCACAGGGTCCATTCCTGAGACACAGGCTTTGTCAGGATGTCACTGTGTGATGGTGTCTTCAACAGCACCTGCTAGACTGTATGCATCCTCTCTTGCCCCTGCTCTCTGCCACTGCTGTTGCCTGACTTGTCAGTCTGCCATAAGTCTGGCGGTGGGTTTTGCAAGGCCAGGGTGAAAGATGCTGTGTGGGAAATAATTTCCCCTCCTTTTCTTAGTCATTGCTCACCCTGAGATCCTTCCTTGTTTCTCTTTTCTCAAGCCCATCATTTTTCTCTGGTCTATTTATACCCTCTCATCATTTTAAATGTCATTTGTCTTTCACCTTTTTTATTCCAGTTCCACCTCTTATTCCAGTCTTGCCATTATCAGCAACCTCACCTCTTTTTCTAAAGAGATGCGATTTTTCAGTTGAAAATTAGGACGAGCTTGCTAAAGGGAAGAATTAGAAATCTTTTCTACCTTGTGGCGTCTACAATGGACATCAAAGAGCATCACTATCAGAGATCAGTGAAGTCCTACTTGTACCATTTAGAACTAACAGTTTAGGATGAGTGTACTCCACCACAGGACTATGGGCCAGAAAGATGGCATCCAGCTATTTTAGCATGGATCAGTCATCCTGCTTGTAAGAAAGGATACGTGAAAGGATACGCAATGTAACAGAATAAGGGTACCAGAGGATAGTCTTAAATTAACAGTTTCTCTAAAGGCTCCTTTTCCCTAAGATTTATCCTTCTATACAAGACTCACCCATTTTCATCTCCTACAAAAACAGTGGGCACCATAAGAATAATATGTTCAGTTTCTGCCCGGTACTTTTTTTTCTTCTTTACTAAAGAAGAGCCTTTTTTCCCCAACACGCTGGATAAATGATCTGCCAATAGTCAACTTGTAGCTAAGTCTATACCCTTGGGCTACAGACATTTCAAGAAGTCTGTTACATTTAGTATAGCCATCTGTCTGTTGTTTCTTATAGCTATCATTCTTTTTTCCCTGCCTAAGTGGGTCACTTGTATCAGCATCACCATCACTTGCTGTGCTTGTTTGATCTAGTCTGTCCATACACACTGTTTCTTAGCAATGATTCTCTGCTGCACTTCAACAACAGAAGATTAAAATAATCTACATATCTGTACATATATTGCAGCATATTGATAAATGATGCAACATCTGAAAGAGTCATTGCTTATTTTAGCATTTCAGACACAAATATTACAACCAACAGTGGTCTCCTTGTTGAAAATTATTTATGTAAGACTAACAGTAGAATTGTAAGTCATTACAAAAAAAAGGAATTGTGTAATTTTCCATTTTTTTGGGTTTTTTTTCCTCTTTTGATGCCATTTTCTGAGTTGTTGCCACAGATTCTTTTCTCACAGTTTGAGAAGGCTCTTGTGTAGGTATGTTAAGCCCCACTATAGCAGAAAAATCATTAGTTAACACAATTAGTTACCACAAACCCCACAATTAGTTAACAGCATCTAGGAACTTATCTACAAGTTTGTGGGGAACTGATTTGGCTTTTCTTTAAGGACATATTTAGACATCAGGACTAAAAGAGTTAAAACAACATCACCATTAGCACGCCCTTAATATGCCAAAATTTGCTAGTCATACAGAACTCCTATGGGACTGTACCACTCTTTCCTGCATCCAAACTATCTGTCCTATCCATTCCCAATACACTATAAAGTTACTCTCTGCATAGGCAAAATGCAGAAGATGGAGAAGTTGAAACATATGTGCAAAACACACTGGTTTATTTCTACTGATTTTCCTATTAGCATTTTTTTTTTTCTTTTTCAGCATACTTCTCAAAGTAAATTCAAAAAGGTTGAAAAGGGATAGAGGAATCCACTGCAGAAGCACAGTTTAAGCATCAGACTTCCTGAGTTGAACATTGGGTCAAAGATATCATTAGCATAATTGCAGAAAAGCCAGTGGAGCTTTCATAAATGTGAATAACAGTGTAAAGGGCAGGTACATTATTTATAAATTAATTTCCCCTGGCCCTGAATAAAAAGATAATAATCACAAAGGGCTCATTTCTCCTCTTTTTCATTCAATCATATCAGCTAAAGTATCAGTTTACAAAGCACATAAACTTTCATTTGAATCCAACAGAAAATAGTAAGCAATGCTTGATCTCTTAGACTTTTACTCCCTGGCTTCAATTCTCCCATTAGTAGATCTTAAAGCCAACCTGTGTTTCCAGACTCAGCTTTCTAGGGAAATTCTTCTAGTTCTCATATTGCTGAATTCTGGGACATTGTGGCCTGTCTCATCCCACATCAGTCACATGTATCACAAAGATGAACATGCCAAACTTTCTTTTTCAAGAATAGGAAAAAGAGCATATCTAACATCTCAGTAAAGTGCAGACACAAAAAAGCATTTTTTTTCATAGAAGAAGTGTCAATCCTCTTTTCTACAGTTCTGTGTTTTCTTTTTAAGAAAAGTTATGAGTTAGCCATTTGTTAAAGGAAGGAATAATTGGGAAAAAAAGTTTTGCGACATTTGGATCCAAATTTGTTTTATCAGATATTTCAAACAAATTCAAAGAGAGATGAGTGACTTCTGAGTTACAAAGCTGAGTTGAAGAGATAAATGTGAAGCAGGATTCTCATTTTTAATGGCATATCCTAGACAAACAATTCTAGGTACATCACTATACAATACAGTAAGTGGTAAAAAAAAAAAAAAAGGTAAATAAAAGTTTGATAGAATTATTAGTGTCACTTCACCATGAAGATGTCAACTTCCTGCATTAAACCACACCAGTGAGAGGCCACAGAAGCTGTGGACACACACTAATAAAAATAAAATCCAACTTAAGCATATTCAAGCTCAGTTCCTGATAATCATCGTTCCCTACATGGTCAGTATAGTGATGAGAGATTTAACTTGCTCATATATGTAACACAAATAGATTTGCTTTTGTTGGAAGCAAAGTGAAGGAGGAGGAGGAGAAAGGAGTTTCTAACAGCAGAATGGGTTGTGATGAGAGACTCCTCTGGGCTTCCCCTCCTCTTCTGGCAGAGGGGATTTGGTCACCTGGGGAGGTAGTGGTGGCTCTGCTACGACACAGCTCTTGACACTGGATGCCTGTGTCCCAGTATGCAAAGAAGGAAAGTGTCTACCTTTGCTGTTCATTAACGGTCTTTAATGAACTGTGGAAAAGAAGACAGGAGTTTGGCGCTAGGGAATTCAGAGGAATCAACTCCACTTGCTTTAATGCTATTATCTTGTAGAAGAGCTCATCAACAATCTTTGTTTTGCAGGTCTAAAACACAGACATCCCAATTTCTCTGCTGAGATTCTATTCTTGATTTTTAGCATCAGTCTTTGACACTGAAATTTTATCCCTCCTATTTTTCTCATGTGAAAAACATTTGTTCATTGATAAGACAGAATAAACAAGCAGCTCCCAGCCTTTGTTGGTATTCAGTCATTTTCTATACCTACCTAAACCTTTTCAAAGGTATCTAATATATGTCAGAAGTAATTTTTATCCTTATTTCAGAGGTACTTCTGAAGAAAAGATGTCATTAGTTTCCAAATGTACCATTACACAGTCAGGCAGGGAATTTCAGAAACTTCTAAGGAGAATATGCTTTCAGACTTCCTTGTAGGGGATGGCCTCCATTTGCATAGTGGTTTGGGTTTTTTTCTTTTAGAGCTAGAAGGAAATGAAAATACTTGTTTGGATACTTTAATTGGGTTTATGTGGCAAGGTTTTGGTAGTGGGGAGGCTACAGAGGTGTCCTTTTTGAGAAGCTACCTGGAGCTTCCCCCATGTCCAGTAGAGCCAGTCCTCTCCAAGACAGACCTGCTGTTCACCAAAGCTGAGCCCATCAGCAATGGTGATAGTGCCTCTATGGTAACATATTTCAGAAGTGGAAAAAGTTGTTGTGCAACAGCAACTACAGCTGGAGAGATGTGTGAGAATATGTGAGAGAAACAATGTATAGACATATTAGTCACGTAGTCAGTGAAGAAGAAGGGAGAATAGGTGGTCAGGTGCCAGAATGGAAATTCCCCTGCAGCCTGTGGTGAAGACTATGGTGAGGCAGGCTGTCCCCCTGCCACCTGTGGAGGTTAATAGTGGAGCAGATATCCACCTGCAGCCCATGAAGAAGCCCACACTGGAAGCAGGTGGATGCCTAAAAGGAGGATGTGACCCTCTGGGAGGCCCATGCTGGAGCATGCTCTTGGCAGGACCTGTGGGCCAGTGAGAGAGAAGAGCCCCCACTGTAGCAGGTTTGCTGGAAGGACTTGTAACCCCATATATGATCCATGCTGGATCAGTCTGTTCCTGAAGGACTGAACCTCGTCAAAGATGGCCATGCTGAAGCAGTTTGTGAAGAACTACAGCCTGTGGGAAGGACTCATGTTGGAGAAGTTTGTGAAGGGCCATCTTGCCTGGGAGGGACTCCACACTGCAGCAGGGGAAAAGTGTGAGGAGTCCTTCTCCTGAGGAGGGTGGAGTGGCAGAGGCAACTTGTGATGAACTGACTGCAACCCCCATTCCCCATCCCCCTGTGCCACTTGGGGAGAAAGAGGTAGAGAAAATCGAGACTAAAGCTAAGCCCAGGAAGTAGGGAAGGGTGCAGTAATGGTGTTTTTAAGGTTTAGTTTTTACTCATTAGCCTACTCTGATTGTGATGGATAATAAATGAAATTAATTTCCCCAAGACAAGGCTGTTTTACCTGTGATGGTAATTGGTGAGTGATCTCTCCCCGTCCTTATCTTGATCCATGAGCCTTTTGTTTTATTTTCTCTCCCCTGTCCAGCTGAGGAGGTGGAGTGATAGAACAGCTTTGATGGGCACCTGGTGTCCAGCCACGGTAAATCCCCTATAAATCTATATGTATTAAGCCAAGGGCTGAGATTGACAATGGCTGTGGAAGAGTTTCTGATGATGACACTACCTTTCTTCCCTTCAAACAAATATACTGTGAAGAATTGTTCCCTCATTAAAAAAAGAAAAAGTGTTACAAAAATAAAAATTAGTTTTATTTAAATAATCTTAGCAATGACAACTCTGTACTCATCTGTATGTCTTCTATGGTCTCTTGTCAAAAAGCTTAGTTGTAATGTAGGCATAACCATTTCACTCAGACAACAGTTGTTGCCATTAGGCAACAAGAAAATTGTTACAAGTAGTAACAAGAAAATTTACTGATCATTCTAATTAAGTTACCCAATAATCCTAATAATCCTAATAATCAGTGATTTAGGTCACTGCTGTATGATAATTATTTTTTTTCTCAGAAAACTAAAACATACAGTTGTATGGATAGAGCAACCACAGGTTAAGCAGGTCTCATGTTGGTTAATAAAATCTGAAAGTAATTAGAAAAAATATTCTCCTTGCTATATTTCTTTTGGCTTGAACATGCAGGAAAATTATGCTGTGTAGTTTGTGCCAAGCTGGATAGCTTTGTACGCTAATTCTAGAATGAGGCATGGAGTTTATGACAACCATCTGCTACGATGTCTTCCTTGTCCTGCCCAACTGAAATTAAAATAACTATCAAAACAGTTTATTTCTGAAACTGGAAAATGTAATACTGGAGTTATTACCTACACTTGCATATTACAGTCTCCCTCCTCTTTATAAATTGTGGATGATAAAGCAAGAGTTTTCTACATGTTAGATCAAGACTGCTTTTTTTTTTTTTATTCGGCATTCTTGAGTACTGAAAGTCATAAACACTAAAATCAGGAGTAAGGCAGAGTTATCTCTAAAGTTTAACTACAGTCCTGAACTTTTTCCTGCCAAGATTTATCTGATCTTGAAGGCAACAAAACTTCATAGGTTCCCATACTGTTTTTTTCCAAAGTTCACCAGAGCATAGATTTTTCTTCTGGCAACCATTCCCAACTGACCAGGCTTAAAAGGTATGAGGTCTTCAACTTGATTTCTAAACACCAGTCTATCTTCATTGCAGTGTCTCGAGAGGCACTGTCTAGTAGATATCAGCATACGCTCAGTTGACACAGCATCAGGTGTCTCATGAAATGTGCCTGTTGATGTTGCTCTCTTTAAACCACAAAAAGCAGCAAGAGAAAACACCTCAGCTGAAGCGACAGATTCCCTGTTGGAGCTCTTTCTTTGGGAGTCTGAGATCAGCTTTGCTTGACGGTGCCCAGAACCACATCCTATCATTTCCCAGAAGTGTATGTGAATCATCAACCCATACACTCGTATATGAGCAAAACAGTACAGAGGAGAGAAGACTCTTCCCACTCTTTCTGTTGCACTGATACAACCTACAGGTAATAATTTAATATCCCCTAAGCTGAGGACTACTCTCTGGATATGTGTTTTATCCTCAGTATTTAAGTAGCAACATCAGCTAAAAGTTAATTCTTATCCTTGTCAATTAGAATTTATTAAAGTTCCTTTGACAAGAGAATTACTGTATTACAACTATACTTTCACGAGTTTTTATATATTTTTATATATTTATATTCAAATTGAGCCCAGAGTAGAAGAAGCATCCTACCAACACTCCAGAATTCATGGTCCTGTTATAGCTTCCATTCCTTTTCATTCAGGGAATATTTTCAGTTTCCCTAAATTTTAAATACCTATGTATTTGTGGTCTACTATTCAACACTTACAGATTCTCTAGAAGCAACTAAGGGGGAAGCTCTACAGAATACAAGCATAATATTAGTCACACTAAATTGAGAGAAGTTAGACAATTTCTCTAATGGTTTAATAATGGTGAATATGTTCAATGATTTAAAATTTATTTAAGAATTGGCAGAAAATAAAGTGTGGAGGACAGTTACTCACTGACACAAAGAACTGCATATCCCTACAGTTCATTCTTTCAATTACTTGATTCAGTTCTCCCCAAGGGATCTCAGAGCTGCCAGCAATATTTTGATAACATCATAAATAAAAAAGTATGGTGTGACTTCTGTATGTTCTTTATAATCTTAAATGGTAGATATAAGAATATTACAGAGTCTACAATTGCTAAAACAAATATTAATATATATTCATTAAAGTACACAGTAAATATTGAAGAGGGTAAGACTGAGGTTTACAAAATCATGAAATAACCATGGAGAAACTGAATAAGGAACTGTAATATACCAAATCTCTCTCCTCCTGATGCCTAACTCCCACACCCCCAAGTAGCAGAGGACAGTCCATTGAGTTATCAGGAGTAAGTTTTAAACAGGTGAAAGAGAATATTTTAAACAACAGGCAGGGAATTTCTAAAACCTGTTTTCACAGGAACATGCAGATGCACATGGTATCAGCAGATTAAAAATGGGACTAGACCATAATAAATAGCTATCATTTGGAGCTGTCATTAATAACTGCTGAAATCTGGACTGGCTTACTTTTTTCAGGATGCTGATGAAAATTCAAGACAGTAGTGCTTGTAACTGAACATAGGAATATTTCTTAACTTCAATGTATTTTGTTATTTTATTGAAACAACATTTTCACAAGCTACAGTCAAAAACAATACAACAAACTTAACGCCTCTGGATTTGATTTTTCTGTATACTATTTTTGGTGGTCCTTTTACAAGGCATGCAGATTGTTTTCACAAGAACAAGTCAGTATTGGCAGGGGGATACAGATTACCTGCATGACCCTCTTCCATCTCTAAATCCCACAAAATATAATTAGCATGTTAATTTTCTTGCTGAGTGTTTTCATATTGATGGTATTACTCAAACAAAAAATTTCAAAGTAATTCAAATCAGGAAAAACTTCAGCTTCCTATGAGGTTTTCCTTCCAGACCACTGGCACTCCTCTATCATGCCTTCAGAAGTTTACATTTCAACCATTATGCTTTATCCTTCAAAGGCTTTTCTCCTATTCCCCTTGAGATTTTGCAATTAGTACAGAACTTGGCAGCTTGGAAGAGGCAAGACTTCAGAACACTGATATGCTCTAACAACCAATACAGCAGTGAGAAGAAACAAAAAATTTCAACGTGCCACATTTATACACTGTTCTCTTACAAACAGTAATTAAATTTGCAGTGGCCCTGAACAGAAAAAACATAATCAAAAAAGTAAAAAAGTAAAAGGCTTTTTTCTTTTCAGTGATGAATTATGTGCATACAACCAAAAGGAACATTTTCATTTCAAATTGCCTTGCACAGTGTCCTTGCATAGACTATGTCCATATGGATATAGATACCTGGCCAACCTTAGGCAGGTTAATTCCTGAAATTCTGGCTTTGTTAGTATTGTCTTTTGGTATTCACGCCTTCAATCATTGTCATCAATAAAACTATACAGCATATCCAGTCAACAGAAAATTAAGTGAACCCTATTTTGCCTCATCAATCGTCAAAAAATAAAAAGATAACTGTCAGTTGAATGTTGTTCCCTCACTTTTGAGGATGATGCATGTACAATTAATAGTCCTAAATCAAAGTTTCCAATTTGTATTTTACATCTTATCTAGGGTTTTAGGAACTTAAACATTTAAGTGGATCTCGAGAACTGGAAAACCTCAAGAACAAACAGGACTGAAAATATTTTATCTCAGCTTGGAGAGATTGACAAGAGTGCCGTTCAGCTGTTTTCAAATTATGTGACAGTACTGAAGGGGTACTCTAGAGAATTATTATTTTTTTAATATTGCCTTACTCAATACAACCCAAGTGGGTTTGACAGAAAAGTCACAGCATAAAAGACAGAAAATGAAAATTTCATTGTGACAGAGAAATTTTTCACTTGGGAAACATTTTCAAGATTTTTCATTCCCAGCTGGCTGGAGAGAATTATAAGTTATCAGAAACCTCTTATGACAGTATCTATTGTTAATGTTTTTAATATCTCCCACAGTAAAAACTGTGAAAGCAATCAAGCCACTGACATTTTCTTTCCTCTTTCACTACCACTTTTATCTGATTAAAACATAAATAGAGATACCTAAGTCTCCCAGAAAAGATAAAAAAGGCTTTTCCTTTTATTGTAAGCCTGCAAACTTCCTGATTGTTCTGGTTATCTTTTTTGCACAATAATGTCCATTTATTGTATGTTACATATTTAATATCTTATGACTGATAAATTGGCTTTTTCTTGTCTAGTGCAGGGCTTAATTCTTTTTATATGGGGCTCCTCATGCTGACTTGACTCAGCTTGGTCATGGTCTGTTTGCCATAAAAGAAAATGCTAAAAAATGTTCATTCGAAACGTGGAACAATTAGAACTGCTGAAAGTAGCAGCGCTCCCTCAGGCACCCAGAGCTCCTTTCCATGATCCATGATCATGATCCATGAGCTCCTTTCCACCAGCTGAGACTTCATGGTACCCATCAGACCCCTCTGAGAATGAAAATGGTTCTGGGTTTATGTGCTACATCCTGAGACTATTTTGGAAATCTGTTTTTTGTGAATGTTGAATGACATATGGGATTATGAACAGTCACTATGAAAACCTCTATATCACTGAAAATCTTTCTCTGTGCATGTTTATCAGGTGCTGGCAGATTTAGGTCATACCTCTGCCAAAGAAGGGACAGTGATGAATAGTCCCCAGCCTGCAATCACCTGTTCAGAACAGAAGACCAAGTTTGCTTGATTTTAAGCCCATGTTGAGCCAGTCAGTGAGGGTAACTGCGGTCATACAAGACTTCAGAAAGGGTCTCAGGTTTTTTTGACAAGGAAATGAAGTAAGTTCAGGCAAATCAATTAAGATATCATGACAAGGCATTGAAAATGTGAATGCAAAATTGTACTCAGTCCTTTTATTCCCAGTTTAGAAGAAATCCAGAGAAGAACTTTGCTCTATCCCTGTCACTGATTCACTTCTGTCGCCTTCAATGAATGTTCCTGTGTTGTCAAGGTTTGTTAGTCTTGTATGAAAATCATTATAATATTATAATTAGTAGACTCAGCTACATAACAGTGCAAAAGCAATACACTATACTCACAATATAACCTAATCAAATGAATGAGATATTTTAGGCTCTTAATTCTTCAAGTGCTCACCCAACTCCCTCCCAACAACTTCTGTTGTCTAGTTTCATTTATGTGATGTGAAGTATCAGGGTCACAGATTACTGGGAGGCAACTCAGCTTCATGTTTATTCACAGGTCACACACCCAGATTGTATCTGAGAAGTCCTCTGTCAAACTAAATTGTACCTTGACACGAACAGCACAATGACTAACCACTGAATAGAACCTGAATGTATTTTGTGTGGTAAAGATCACACTGGTTTGGATATATTTTGTGCCTAATTCTGTATCCAAATAAATTCAGAAGTCTGGTCCTGTATCTCACTCAGCTTATGTGAATGTGGAAAGATCTTTTGAGATCATAAAGCAATGGCATTTTTCACCAGCTGAAGTACTCACCTCATGGCTGTATCACACCTGAATGAAATAGTCAGCCTAAACCAGGACATACAAACACCTCTGTTTCCTTTGTTTGTAAATAACATTCTCTTGGCAAGTCCTACTGAAATGACTTATGTTGGTGGCCCCACTGAGTTTTAAATCTGTAGCTACTAGATCAACACACCAAACTGGGACATTGATTTTATGAGAATATTATCCATAAATCAAAATTTTTTTGAAAACAATTTAAGCAACAACATGAAACCACTCCTTTATTAATGCAGGTTGTACTAGTACACTTCACTTAATCAAGATGCAGATAATTAGGAAATCTGGTTAATTGGGACTTTTCCTAAGGAGCTGAATTAAACCAAATGAGTTTTCACTGGCAAGGGACAATAGTTAATTGGGATGATAATTCCACTTAATTGGTGTGCCTGCAGGCAGTTAAGAGGTCTGTGAGGCTCAGAGGACAATAACAGCCTTTCTCTCCTCAATAGACTATCCAAAATCAGTAAAACAAAATGGTTTTAATGTCCCCATGTACACATTAAGCATTGATCAAAAGTTCACTCTCTTCAAGAGGTCATCATCATAAGGCTTTTAAGGAACTTGGTGGTGCTAAATTTTTCCAAATATGTTTCATCTCAGAGAAAGAGACAAGTGATCAAGATTTTTCCCTAGTGGTGGAATATTTTACTGACAATGTTTCTCTCAGACATCAGATTCCAATATTGGAAAACAAAATAAAATAAAAAAGAAATAAAGTTTGGTATGTCTAGTACAAAATCACATTTGCTATTCACAGTCATAAAAAGTAATCTTCATTATCCCCTCTAGCAGAAGAAACAAGACTTGGTTTCCTTTGCTCCCCCTGGAGTTTGGCTGAACTATGCTGACTTCCACCTGAAACTTTGTCATAAAAGCCCCAAGGGAGCACTCCCACATTGCTGGGCCCAGAGTCTCCTGTTTGTCACCCTTCCCCAACACACTGGCTGCATCACTTCAGATCCTTCACAGAGATTAGCACACATCCTAACCAGCTAGCTTCTGTACTCCAAGTATGACTCAAGTGCCTTGACTATTATTTGGCTCATAAGACAGATTGAGGGATTTGCTGTTGCTACATGATGTTGTTTGGGAAAGCTCAATTGCATGAACTGGAATGTCTATCTCAAAAAGTTTAAGTTTTGCTTTTCCTTGATGAAGATACTATTTTGGAGCTACTCCTGACTAAGAAAATAGTTTTCACATAGCTTGTACACAATATCTTTAAAGCCTCTACTTCTCCCATTTCTTTGAAATATTTAATTTTTTTCCCAGTTTTCTGACACATAGATACCACAACTACATTAGCCTCATTTCATTACGGAAATTGGTGAAAAATGTCTTTCTTATTATTTTTTCCCCATACCATATCACAGAATTACAGAATGGTAGGGGTTGGAAAGGACCTCTAGGGATTATCTAGTCCAATCCCCCTGCAGGCTCACCTTAAGCAGATTGCAGAGGACCACATCCACGTGGCTTTTGAAAGTCCCTAGAGAAGGAGACTCCACAACTTCTCTGGTCAACCTGTTCCAAGGCTCCATCACCCTAACAGTAATAAAATTTCTCCTGATGTTGAGGTGGAACATCCTGTGTTCCATCTTCTGCCTGTTGCCTCTTGTCCTGTCACTGGGTAGCACTGAAAAGAGACTGGTCCCATCCTCCTGACACCCACCCTTTAGATATTTATAAGCACTGATAACTACTGATAAGATCCCCTCTTACTCTTCTCCAGGCTAAACACACCCAGTCTCTCAGCCTTTCTTTGTAAAAATGATGCTTCAGTCTCTTAATCGTCTTTGTAGCCCTTCATTGGACTCTCTCCAGTAGCTCCCTGTCTTGAACTGGGGAGCCCAGAACTGGACACAGTATTCCATATGTGACAACTAAGGCAGAGTGGAAGGGGAGGAGAACCTCCCTTGACCTGTTGCTCACACTCTTCTTAATGCACTCCAGGATATCATTGTCTTTCTTGTCCACAAGGCCACTGCTGGCTCGTGGTTAAATTGTTGTCCACAAGGACTCCCATGTCCTTCTCCGTGGAGCTGTTTTCCAGCAGGTCAACCCCTAACCTGTACCTCCCTAGGTGTAGGACCCTACACTTATCCTTGTTGAACATTAGGTTCCCCTCTGACCAACCCTTCAGCCTGTCCAGGTATCGCTGAATGGTAGCGAAGCCTTCTGGTGTGTCAGCCACTCCACCCACAAATTTGCTCAGGGTACACTCTGTCCCTTCATCTAGTTTGTTGATTAATATGTTGAGCTAGACTAGACCCAGTACTGATCCCTGGGGAACACCACTAGCTACAGGCCTCCAATTAGACTGTTCCACTGATCACAACCCTTTGAGATTCATCATTCAGCCAGTTCTCAATCTACCTCACTATCCACTCATCTAATCTACACTTCTTAAGCTTACCTATGAGGATGTTATGGGAGGCAGTGTCAAATGCCTTGCTGAAGTCAAGATAGGCAACATCCACTGCTCTCGCCTCTACCCAGCTAGTGACACCATCAGAGAAGACATTAGATGGGTCAAACATGACTTCCCTTTGGTGAATTCATGCTGACTACTCCTGATAATTTTCTTTTCCTTCACATGCTTAGAATGAACTGTTCCATCACCTTTCCAGGGATGGAGATGAGGCTGACTGGCCTGTAGTTCTCTTTATTGACCTTTTTGAAGACTGAAGTGACACTGTCTTTCCTCCAGTCCTCAGACATCTCTCTTGTTATCCATGACCTTTCAAAAATGATGGAGACTGGCTTAGAAATAACATCATCCAACTCTCTCATCACTCATATATCATAGCAGAATGTTTAATTAAAAAAAAAAAAAAATTAAAAAGCTCATAAAGATTTAAAGCTAAGTTAGGAAAGCTTTCACATGAACTCCATCTTTTCCTGGAGCACATGAACTAACAACAGAAACTCAAAAGAGAAAAATGGTAAAGCAATCATGTGAAAATATGAAAATTAAAACAATGAAATGTGTATTTATCACACTAAATAAAATAATGAAATTATTAAGAGTAAACATTCAATATTTAAGCAATGTTAGAATCTAGTTTAAAAGACGATTGTTACCTTTTATTTGATTCAAGGAATCACTTATGGTTGGAAAAGACCTTTAAGCTCCCCACAATTACCTGAAAGGAGCTTGTAGTGAGGTGGGTGTTCTCTTCTCACAATTAACTAGTGATAGGAAGAGAGAAGATGGGCTTAAGTTGTGCCAGGGGGCATTCAGACCACACTATATGAAAAAATTCTATACTGAAAGAGTGGTGAGGCGTTGGAACAGACTGTCCAGGGATGTGGTAGAATCACCATCCCTGGGAGGTGTTCAGAAAATGTTAGACATGGCACTTCAGGAGATAGTTTAATGGTCATGATAATGTTAGGTAGATGTCATAAAAGTATTTTCCAACCTTAATGATTCTGTCATCAAGTCCAACTATTATCTACGCCACCAGGGCCACCACAGCATATTCCTGCACAATACATCTAGACAGCTTCCAAATACATCCAGGAATGGCTATTCTACCACTTCCCTGGTCAGCCTGTTCCAGTCTTTTGACAACCCTTTTGGTATAGTTTTTCCTAATGTCCAACCTAAACCTCTCCTGGTCACAATATCAGTTGTGACTTGTCTACATTTCACTATTCCTTATTAATCTGTTTCTGATACAGAATTGTAAAATTTTGACAACCATAAAGATTCCTGTACATGAAAGGAAATACTATTTTTACCATATTCATATTTCTGAGGCATTTATATGATTTGGATAATTCTGTATTGGTCAATCATCATCTAGAAGATATTTCCTACATCTCTTTCATAAGTGTAGTCCTACAATTTGGGCTAGTCCATTAATATGCCTCTGTTTGGCTTTGGCAGTTGAAGACCCAAATCTTTTAAAAAAGGAACATAGACCATTACAGAGCTGGGGGGACATGTACGTGGGGAGTGGTTTACACTTCCTTTCCTATAAAGTACCCTACTTCTTTACAGGAATCTTTTCAGAAAGGAAGGAAATAGAAGCCTGTTCCCAGCCACAGTCACATGAACTTCATGAAAATGAAATGTCATTACCAGCACTCTCAGAAATCTCCTGAGGATATAATCTCCAAATCATGCTTTTTAACTGGAAAAGACTGTTCAATTCTTCTCCAATTTATATTTATGGCTTTACAATGTATAAATTTAACTAGCAATTTTGCAGAAAGAGAATATACCTAAGCAAACCCTATTAAAGTAATGAGACAAAAAAAAAAGTGCTTTTTATTAACATCATCACTTTATGGCAATATCAGGCTCCATCTTTTCTACTTTAACCTTGAACAAAATACATTGCTTCTCTGATTTTAATTCAGCTAGTAACTCTCCACTAAAATATCTAAATATCTAAAGCCTTACGGGGGATCTTCTCTCCATCTGCAGATCTGTTCTTTGTAATGACTGATTCTCTGAGCACAATGAGTGTTCTTCAAAGCATGAAGAAGTTAATGTAATAGACCCCTGACTTCTGGGCTGTTTATCAGTGTTCTGACATCTGTCCATGGACACAATGTAGTCACTTTATCCCTTATTCATACGCATAAACCTGGAAATCCTTTCCTGCTATACACAGCCCATGGTAAAGATATAACACAAAAGAAAGCAAGTCTTGTATTTCTCTGGGACATAATCCCAGGGTCTCCCTCTGTTAACACTGTTACTGGAGGAATTTGTACTCAGTGAACTCTACACTGATCAACTGAAACAGAAACTTTGCTATGATCTGAGATCAGGACGTAATTTAGTTATTCTCCTTCTTTTCCAGTTTCAATTGCTTCCCACAAATTAAATGTATCACCAGGTAGCTTTAAACTGCATTATGATGCTTGGAATAGCATAATTTTCTATTTGCCCCATGATCAACATAAGAAATCAGAATTACTGTTCCAAAAATGCAGTGAGACCCTAGCTTGAGAGGCCTTTCAAGTCCTCCCTTTTTCTTCAAAAAAAGCAAAAGACCCCTGTGGAAGGCCTGGGTAAGAATAAATATTTATGAATATACAACAGACATGATCAGCAAACATTTGAAAAGACCTTGTTGCCAAACTGTGATTTCCAGGAGGAGAAGGAGTCCCAACCGAAGCAGTCCCAGGAGACTGATAAAGAAAGCCACAGAACCAAGTAAATGGCAGTAAATATTAAGGGCTGCTTCTTCTGGTAAGTACTCAGTGTATTTTCCTTGATTATCTACCTAAGCCTTCCTGACTCATGCTCCCAAAATTACTGCAGACCTGTTTTCAAACCAGGAATCTCTAGCAACTCTATCCTGCTATTTTCTTCTTCCCTTTTTCCTTCCCTTCCCTTTCCTCCAACAAATATAAGTGTCTTGCCTTTCATCCATACATTTCAGGAAGCTCAATTCACCACTCTCAGTATTTTCCACCTTGTTTTAAACTTTTATCTCCATGATCAACCTGGCCTGCAGTCACCTAGAAATGTCTCAAGCAATTCTGCCATGGTGAGTAATGGTAAGAGTTGATCATTTGCAGATGTCCTGAAAAGACACAAGTAGTGTCTTGGAGGCTTCTTTTGCAAATACACACTTTCCATCTCAGGTGCATAGAAGTTCCAAGCTACTTCTCCTCCCACTGTATGGCCTTTAGTGTTTAGAACTGCAAACATGTAACTTAGTCAACAAAGCTTTAATTTTCAATAACCTTTGTCAAAAGTTGCTGCTCCTCAAGTTTGACTTAGACCAAGCAATGCTTTGTGAATGCTTTACCCCATGCCCAAGTATTGAACAACCTTTTGCAAATAATACCCTGGACAACTGACTACCTGATTGCCATCTTCCCCCTATTTCCCTGTCTTCCTGCATAACAAAGCCTCTGAACACCCTGTAATCCCATGACATCCCAGAGGAAAGCAGATTTCATTAGCATTATAGATTTGAGATTTCTTTCTATTTTTTTTGTTGCTAGAATTAAACAAATAAATCTTACCACAAGACAGATGTTATTATAAAGCCATCAGATTGCATAGTAAGATCTTTTGTTTTGGATCATCAAAGTCAGAGGTCTCCAAATGACAAAAGTGCATCACTGTGAGAAGAAAGCCACAGGCTCTGATCCTCATTATGAGGATTGCATATAAAGCTTCTATTTAAGTGTCATCAGAAAAGATGCAGCAACATCCCTGGGAACAGGGACTCTAAAATAGGAATTCTTCCTGTAGCAATGTGCCCTTTTTGTTGGGTTACAGCATCAGCACCTTTGGGATCATTTTGCCTATGCCCTCTTAGACCTTGCGTTCATTGTCTCATTTGAACAGAACAGAAAGGGAACAGCTTAAATTTCAATCTTCCCTGCAAGTTGGTAGCTGCAATTGGCCACTAAAACCTGATAGCTCTGAGAGCTCCATATTCTGCCTTCTCACTTGCAACGTTTCTATCACTATTCTTCTAAATGGCTAAATCTGCAAAAATCTTACATGTCATTTCCTCCCATCCTTATACAACTGTTCACACATCAGATAGCACATTATTGTTTCCTGAAGCAATTTTTGACCATGAACTTGGTGATTATTTCTTTCTATTCTTTTTCTGTTGTTACCTTGATAATTACAGTGATTTTATTTAAGTGACTAATTGTATCCACTTAATCTTATGTAAGTACACCCATATTATCAATAGAAGTATTCTGGAGTGGATAGTTGATGATGAGTTACCTCAGAATAATTATTGCATTTGTAATGGCTAAGTCTGCAGGCTCTCCACATTTTTGTTCTGAAGAATAAAACAGTGGGAAGATCCCAGACCAGTTCGTGTGACCTTGTGTTTGTGTTTTGTAGAAGCAAATGCATTTGTGTGTGTGTGAGTGTGTGTGCACCTCTGTATATAAGCGTGTACCCACAAGGTATGTGTTCTTCAAAAAAGAAATATTTTCAGCAGAATTTTTGTGGTTTTCTACTCTTGGACAGTCATTAGCAGTCCCTTACCCAAGTCTGCTTGTAATACTCTTTCAAATGTCAGCTGCAAGAGGAAAAAATCTTAATTTTGGGGTGTTTAAAATATTACAAGATGAATTGCTGAAAAAACCAAACAGGAAGCAGCACTGTGTTGAATTAAAGTCAGATTTACTTTCTAACTTTCACCAAATATGAAGTATTTGTATACATGACTAATTTTGGTCCCCCTTTAAGCTTTGTTAATGACTAAACTTCCATCTTATTTCTGATGAATACCCTGTGACTTCACTACAGAATTTTCTTTAGAGTAGAACTGATCTGATTCCATTTAATATTGATGTCTATGGAAAGAAATTTTAAAAATGCCATTTAGTACTTTTTTCTCCATGTCATCTGATATTTTCTATTGTGTGTCTGATCTTTCCTGCCAGCTGTTCTTATTCCTGACTTCTCACCATCCCTGCTGTTCTAAGCCTCCCCCAATATCCCAACCTTGCTCAAGAAAATGTATTAACTACCATGTGTGGTTGCATCTTCTTTTTACAGTTAGGGCCATTTATTTCTCAACCAACATGCATGAAAAGGTGATGTTGTCATGCTGGCCATCTCACAACATCATGTCAGGTATTGTGACATTTTAAATATATTTTTTAATAGAAATGAACAAAAATTCAAATGTGAAATTGGACTTTAGTTGGTCTGTCAATCTCAATTAAATTAAAGCTATTAATATTCCATCAAAAGTGTAAGTATACTGTAATAATTTATAATTTCTCTTTGAAATAAAAAACATGCAAGGCTTAGTATATTAATGGAGATGTGTAATTTTTATGTGGAATTTTGATAATTGTTGCTTATACCCTCCTATGAAATGCTTCCATTACACTTAAAATCAAACATATAAAAATAAACAATATAAATAAGTATTGTTTTCTCACAGATTTTGGAATTCATTTTTCAGAACTAAACTAATTACAAATATTTTGCTACAGTTAATTTAAAGAAATTTTTCCTGAAAATTTAAACAAAATATAAGGCACCTTAAATTAAAGGCACCAGATGGGAGAGATGGCACAAACAACAACTTAGAGGATCTCAAAGAGAAGCTCACTGGTGGGGTCTAGCAATTGGCACACAGTATATAATGATACCTAAAACAAAGTGCAGAAAAGATCCCTTTTTTAAGCACTATCTATGAGGAAAAGGAGACAGGAAGATGGCACTTTACTGCAAGGACAATCTTCACAAGAGAAGATTCAGACCCTTTGGTAACAGTTAGAGCTTTCTTCAAGCAAAGGATGAAGTATAGGTATGCACATTACAGACTTCTTTATCTGTTCAAGAAAACAAAATGTTTTTCAAATTTCTTGTCTTATTACATAGAAAGAAAAAAAAAAAGGTGTAATTGGACAGACTTCATCTTGGGGATATCTGCTAGGTATTATAATATGCAACTGAAACAGACCATGTTGCATAGTTTCATGACAGAAACTGTAGAGGTACACACCAATCTTGATATGTTTCCTGAAATTATGTACCAGGAATACTATGCACAGTAAACATTTTACAAGGGATGCTTTTTTGAAACTTGAATTTTCTTGGCATACTTGTATGGAGATGTGAGTCTGCAGACAGAAATGTTATTGAAAGCTGGGAGCTGATGAAGAGCATCCTGCAGACTGCCCACATCACCCAAATGCCACAGATGTTAAAAAGGTAGTATTGGGCAATAAGCTATTCAGGTTAAATGCCTATTTCAGAACATAACCAATGTAAAAATGTATCTTACATGTTCTTTCATACATGGACAAATGTTTCTTTTAACAACTAATAATGGAAGTAAAAGATGTCATTGAAATGAGAGCAATCAGTATGATTAAGGGAAATATGCAGGCATTTGGAAATACAATATGATTACTCCCTTCAATTCTTTTCCACTCCACTCCAAAAAGTAGGTCAAACAGAGTTATGCTTCTAGATGAAGTTGTAAAAACAGTTACATAAAACACTCAGACATTTAACTCATGTTTCAGTTCTGTATTTGTAATGAAAAGTGAGGTTTTATTTATCCCACCTGACGTGGACAGAAAGTTTTATCTCTCCAATATAACAGAACATGAGACTATTTCCACTGTATGCAATCATTTCCAGATCAAGCACCTCAGCTGAACGCTTTATCAGTTAATATCCTGATTTAAAACTGAGACTGAATTATCAGGGATTACACTGAATGATTTGCAAACTGTTATTGTTGTATACTTAATTTTCTATTATTATCTTTTGAGTAAAACCAAAATGCTGAACAATGTCCTCAGAAATCTCTTCCTGCCTCAACACTATGAAGTATTCTTAGTAAGTATTTGGACAATTATATCAAAACTTTTTTGATACTCCTTTGTAAACTAGCATGTGGTAAAAAAGTGAAGGCTAAATTACTATTACAAATCTATGTGGCTCTTCTGACTACAGGGTCAGGATTCAAAAGCTGACATGAAAAAGTAGTCAGAGAGGAAAAAAAATCTGTATGAAATGAGGCTTAACAACAATATTCTGTTTACTGAAAATTGACTTTCTCTCTGGAAGCTCAAAGGGATAACCAACAGCTGGAAGGAGAAGGAGGTGCTTTTTATGTGGAAAAGACATTGAACTACTGACTGGAAGCTGAATTTATGGGTTAAAACCCCCAATCTTGAAAACAGACATAGTTTACTACCAGTAAGTGTAACTAAAGCTTAGCAGGAAGATAAGGAACTTGAGATCACCTGGAGCCCTAGAACTGAGATTTGGCCTCTCTCTGAAAGTTATCTTCAATGTGTTTTATAGGAGAAATTTTACCGTCTGTGTGGGCTGGGACTTGAAAGCAATCATTGTATTTCCCAGTTTCAGAATTTGTGAATCTACTAATTCTCCCTTGATTTTCCTTCACAGGTTCTGGGGCAAGAGAACTGCCTAGATTATTCCCATCAAAATCAATACATGCCTAAAGAAGATGAAAGTAAGTTGTTTAGAAGTGTCAAGAAGCTCTTTTGACCCCAATATGATATTGGGCAGATGCATTCTTTCCTATCCTTATAAATATTTTCCCTATAAATATTTGTGAACCACGAGAAACTTGACATCCTTTGAGACAGAACACAGTCAGTTTATGCCAGCAGAGAGAGCCTTTCAGGTGCATCATATAATGCTTTACAACACAGAGGAAAACTGGCAGGTTTAGTATAAAAAAGGGATTCTCTCTCCCTTCCTGATTCTTGGTCCTCTGATCAGACTGCCTGGAAAGATTGTTTATTCCATAAATAGAAGTCCTCAGCTGTGCATTCAGGTAGTTTTTCTCACCTGCTGTGGGTGCCAGGCAGTAGCTGAGCACTTGTGTAGAGCAACTGGATGACCTGAGAGCAGGATGCACAACTAAATCTGATGGTCTTGGTATAGTGGTAGTTGGATGAAATGTAACAGCCTAACAGTATATAATAATAGACTACACTATATTATAGTAATATACTTTCTAATAAGTATAAAGATTTATATCATTATATGGAACACAATACATACACTATAATAATATATAATAATATACACAAGCAATGTAGATTCTCTGTTTCCTCTGGCCTTAAACTACATAAAATCACTACTAGTTCAGAACTGATTAAATGGCTGAATTACAAGTCAAGATTTAATTGATATACTTTATAAATGGCCTTCAACTAAGGTCCCCAAATACAGTAATTCTAATTCATATAAAAACAGGATAGGGTATGGCAGGAAATTAAATACATTCAGATTTTGTTTGTTTGCCATTTTAACAATAAAGATATGACTTGGATAGCTGTTTGGTTTGAAATGGGACACAGAAGAAATTATGTTTTAAGTGATATTGCAATATATGATTGCACTATAAACAAAATGGGCTTTTGTATTCCATCAGAAAATATGATTTGTGACGATGCAAAAAGTTGAGCTCCAACTGAAGATTGATTAACCAAATTAAACTGGAGATCTCTTTAAAGTTACTGCAAAATATTCACACTGTTTGGGTGACAAGATGGAGATGGCACACCCACATTCTCATGCAGGTATACAATAGTTTATCAAGGTGTCATACCACATTGAAGATATGGTAGTGAAGCAGACTGAGAGCTTTATATCACCTCTGTCTTTAACTGCAGCTGCTTTCAGTTTGGTATGAAAGGTCGGCCCATGGATGCAGTTCTTTTTACTGACATAAATCTATTAAGTGCTTCTCAAAGCAAGATACACAGAGAAGTGTAGACCAGCCAATACCCAAGGCACAATCTGTCGTTCTGATGTGTTTGTAGGCAGAAAAGAAATCTCAATCAAAAGCAGAGTAAAATCTTTGTTTAATTTAGCATTGGTTTCTTTCACCAATTTTTAACTGATCAGTTTAAGGATAATGACTGGGCAGTGATTAGAGCTGCCTAACTTAGCACCCTGTTACATATGCAATTGCCCTTTTTGACACTGAGGGGATTTTCTTAGCTCCTTTGAGATAAAAGCTCTGGTTTCCTGAATCTGCTGTAACTACTGCTACTTTAGACCTCTTGATTGCTTTTCCCCATCTGTTTTAACTTGCTGGCCCATGTATATTTGGCACCTAAGGAATTCCTACAGGCTAGGGACTTGTGACCAGATTAGTGTCTTCAGAACACAGCATTAATGCACTTCTTCAACAGCAGCAATGACGTAAAGTAAACAATGAAAACAATGAGCAGTTATTAACTGCCACTTTAAAAGTGATTTTTTTTTTCTCTGAAAAGTTCTCCATGACCTTTTGAATTCCTCACTGGTTGGAAAAAATCACCTTTTGCCTATGTTTCCCTGCCTGTTGTCTCACTGACAATTCTCAAGACAGTGTATGTCTATTCATTTAACCCTAATCTTAGAGCCTAATTAAGAACCCAGAATCAACTACTGTTCAGTATCTTACTTTTGAATTTTAATACAGTTTATAAAAGTGAGGAAACAATCAGAAAGAAAATTCTGAAAAATAAGGACTTTCCATTGTTTTTACTTTCTTCTTGTACTGTTCTGCTCAGGCTAACACTGTGCTAAGTATCCATTATAAACAGAAATGTATGTACCTTAAACAGAAATAGCCACAGATCCTGACCAGCTTGTCACACTGCTTCCAAAGATTTCTCATTTGCTCCTAAAACCTCTGATTTTCAACAATGCTGTAATCAAGATTTTACTCACTGGGTCATAATCTCCCCAGGGAAGTGGTAGATTCCACAACATTGCATTTTTCTAAGACTCATCTGGACAGGGTGCTGGGGCATCTTATCTTATTATTATTATATTATTATTATCTTATATTATCTTATTTTATTAAGGCTGGACCAGATGATCCTTGAGATTCCTTCCAACCTGGTAATCCAGGAGTTTATAAAGTCACTAACAGTTTCCCTTTGGGGAAATGGACTATGGGCAGCTCCAGAGAATAATTCTTCTTATTAAAATCCTTTTCTAGTTTTTAATTTCTATGGAAGTATGTCTCTTATCTTGATGCTTCCAAAGTGTCTAAACCTAGCAGGGAGGCAGGACATAAGATGCATCCTGAATCTCATCAGGCTGATGGCTGGGGATGCACTCTGAAGCATCACTCTCACACAAGAAGTCTCTCTTCACCTGCTTAATGGCTACAGATTTTGCTACAGAGTCTAAGTATTGCACCACCTGAGCCCCTCTGTAGGTCTCATCTAAAAGAAACTGCTGTGTTGAGAGAAGAATATACTGAATTGAAATAATCTAATATCAAGATGCAAATCTACATCTTCAAAATGCGATACACAAACCTGGTCTGACAGATGAAGTTTCAGACAAACCTACTTAGGGAAACTTTCTTACAAAGAAGTTTTAAGCCCAGTCATTTATATCATACAAGTCATACATTTTTGTAGAATTATCAGATGTCACTAACACAATTAAGTTTATCAACAAACTTTCTCATTGAACATGAAATCCGATTTGTTGACAAATTTATTTTATCAAGCCACGCAAACATTAAAGCAGAGTTAAGATTCCCTTCACAATTTTTTATTAGTTTCAATCTTTCACAACTATTCAGTGAAGAACTGGTGTCAGGATGGTTACAGCACAATCACCACATGGTCATGCTCCTACCACAAATTCTTCTTTCACTAGCCATACATCTATTTTACTGCTTCTCATTCCAATCCAATTAACTTTTGACTCACTGGTCAACTCCAGCTGTATCTGACAGATGTCCTGCAGTCCTAAACCAGGCAATTCTTCTCAGTTTCATGAAAGTGCTCATCCAGAAGGGTGAGGAAGATAACTTGCCCTTAATGAAGAGCAAATGACCACACAAGGTGAATCAAAAACCACCAGAAATTAAGTTGTGAATGTCTGGAATACATAAAACTTTCAAACTGAGCACATACTCCCTATATAACCCCCCAGACTCCAAACAGAAGTCATTATAAATCAGAATCACAGAATGGTAGGGATTGGAAGGGACTTCTGGAGATTTAGTCCAACCCCCCTGCTAAAGCAGGATCACCTTGAGCAGATTGCACAGTAACACATCCAGGTGGCTTTTGAAAGTGTCCAGAGAAGGAGACTCCACAACCAACCTGGGCAGCCTGTTCCAGGGCTCCATCACCTCAAAGTAAAGATGATTTTCCTCAAGTTGAGGTGGAACTTCCTATGTTCCAGTTTGCGTCCATTTCCCTTAGTCCTATCAATGGGCAGCACTGAAAAGAGACTGGCCCCATCCTCTTGACAACCACCCCTTAGATATTTATAAGCACTGATAAGAGCCCCTCTCATTCTTCTTTTCTCCAGGATAAACAGCTCCAGGTCTCTCACCCTTCCTTTTGTAAGTTTTGGAGACTTTGGAACCTTTCTCCAGTCCTCCAATCAACTTTGCAGCTCTCTGTTGGACTTCCTCTGGTAGTTCCCTGTCTCTCTTGAACTGGGTAATTCAGAACTAGACACAGTACTCTAGATGTGGCCTCACTAGAGCAGAGACGGAGGACAACCTCCCTCAACCCTTCCTCAGCCTTCATTAGCTCTTCTGCTCACAGAACTGCTTTCACACCAGCACACTATGAACTCCTCTCCAGTTTCCTGATTTATTTCTAAGTAGGATTCCTTAAAATTAATGTTACTGTACCAGTAACTGCAAAGTATTGCATCATTTTTGTAAGATACAACTACTTACGCCTATATTTTTCCAGCTACACAACTGATATTTATTAAAAGATTCTGCATTTTCTGCATCATTAATGTTATTGATGAAGTTACCATCTCCAGGGACTGAAGTCTATATCTATTTTTAGGATTGCTTTTATTCATAATGTTCCTTGAACTAATTTACATTATTATTGCACTGCTGGCTATATATTTCCTTCACAACTATTCAATTAAATATGTATTCTTTACTGTATAAATTTAATTGCTATTAATCTGTCTTCTGCATCTTTTCCTGATTTTTATATAGTGGATTGTTTACAAGTTCTTGCCATCCCTTCATCACTGAGTCTGAACCAAAATCATATTAAACTAAAGTTATTGTTTTTTCATAGAAAGATGTTTTCATGGTCAACCAACAATCTGTTCTTTTCAACTTGATGTCTGAACTTATTTTTTCTTTTAACTATCTCATGCCAATAAAATTTTGTCATATTATTCCTTGAGAATAGGACACTTTAAACCTTTCAAAACATCAGGAATCCATACAAATATATATCCTTTACTTACTGAAACTGGCTCATGTTTGTGCATACTGAATGTATTCAGGCTGTTGTCACCAGTCCATTCTGTGGATGAATGTACCTTTACCCTTCACACAATTTCTGAATAGGTTTATGTCATATGGCAGGGCACAGAGAAAATGAGACATCCAGTCTTCAAGAACTTCACAAATGGAGATCAAAACTCTATTCAAATACACCAGAAGTTGTCAAAAGATTAAAGAGAGCACCTTTTTCATTATTAGTTTTCTCTTTGGTTATAGGAGAAGGAATATTAAGAATAGCTGGGCTATTTTAAATCTTTTTGTTTTCTGAGGGGAATAATTTATTGAGTGATGAAAGTGTCAGTTTTGCTCATCATATATATAACTGATACAAAAAGATTTCAAAACATCAAATCAGTGCAAGCAGGAAGAATGGTAAATAATACTAGAAAAAAACTGACACTAAGCCATAAAATAACAGAAGACTCATTTCATCAGTGTACTGCTTCTTGACTACTGAGATGATTTTACTGTGTGCCATCCTGGCCATCTCATCCCAGCACAAAAAAACCCCCCAAAACACAGGGGTAACTTAAGGAAAGGACTGAAAGACAAGGAAAGAATAGTCAGGAATGTCACATGGATAAGCAGAGCTACTTCTACTTCTCTGAAAGAAAAGATGGGGGACTTGGAAAAGAAACAAATCCAGAGCCAATGTAAGAGTGAGGACTGGTGTAAGATTATCCATTGTCTTCAACTATGTATGAAGATGTGGGCACTCATAAAGTGGTAAGCAGATTCTTTAAAACAAGTAAAAGTAGGGTTCTGGGGTATTGTTTCTGTTTTCACACACATTGCATAATTGAACTGTCAAGCTCATTTCCACCTGATATTTTTCTGATGCCAGAAACTTAACTACAGTTCAAAAAAGCTCAGGAAGAGATGAAAAATCTAGCACAGGGTGTAAGGTAAGATGGTCTGGATATAGGTATTTAAAGATTCAATTTTTGACTGCTGGAAGCTGAAGGAACACAACAGAGGAAAGATTACTCTGGTTCTGTGCTTTTTCTTGTATGTTTTTCTAAGCAAGCCTAATTCAACATCCTCAGAATTGGCTACACTGACCTTTGCTGCATTAAAGAAAAAAAAGAAAAAAAAAAGAAAAAAAAAAAATTGCCACTAAAACCTTCTTTCTTCCCTTTTAAAAAAGAAAACCAAGAAAGACACGAAAAATCACAACAAACCCCAAACCCCAACACATTGTCTGAGTATTATTGGCAGTAAGCTTTTCAATCTGAAATAAAACAGGAAAATAAATTTTTTGAGTCTACCTTCACAAATTAATTAAACCTCAAAAATCCCATTGTCATTTTGCAGAAATAAGTGAATCAAAGATAAAATAACCTGGCTAAGCCACAAATCAATTTCTTGAAAGAGCCAAAATAAAGAAATCTTATCTCTTTGCTTTCAGTCTTATGTTTATAACCCAAATATTGTCCTTTTCTTTCCTCATATTGGTGGATGAAAAAAAATGAGACTAGTATATATGATGGAAATGCATGATGACATCTTGCACATTGACATGATTTAAGGTCAGGGCAGCCTCTCAGACCTATAACAGATGCTCTCTGTTAACCCCCCTCCCTCCCCAAAGGGGAAGAGAAAGGGAATAAGGGAGAAAGACTTTTTGATTAGAAAAGGAAACTAGAACAGCTTTAATGAAAATTAAAATGAAAATAATAATAATGGGAATATATACAAATACATACAAAGCCCGTATTGAACCCAACCCCCCTGATGGTAATTATGTCACTGTCACCACTGATGCTGTTGAGCAGGCACTGGGAGAGTCCCAGACTGGGCCCTGCAGAAGACAGGAGCTGTGTTCAGGAACTGGATTCTGATACCAGATTCAGGAACACACTGATTGGGGATCAAAGGCAGAATGGACAGAGTCCTCCTCAGATGCTCCAAGGAATAAATTGGAAGAGGACCCAAACCAAGCTGAGAAATGTTGGCAAAATGGGCCAAGAGGGCAAAGAAAGTGATGAGACCTTTGCAATCCCTCAGCTTTATACTGAATATGACGTATATGGGATGGAATCCCTCGTTGGTCAGTTTGGGGTCACCTGTCCTTTCCGCTCCTCCCTTTAAGTGTGTCCTTTTACTTTCTGCACCCCCCAGTGTGGTACACAAGATCCCGCAGTGGCCTTGGTCTGCACACCAATCCTTGGTAGTAACTCTAACCATGGGATGTTATCACTGCCAGCAGCAGACACTGCCTGTGAAAACAGGCTGCTAACTTCAGACAGTGCAGTTAGTTAGAAGAAC